>CM056053.1:50301088-50458588 GCA_029574335.1 Rana kukunoris | reverse complement strand
AGAATGCCCGCTAGTCCTGTGAAAGATGTGCACTTCACCACACACACATTCTGGCCTCCCAGAACTCTCACCTCCAAGCGGCTAAACAGAGACCTCAATAGACAGATCCACTGCTGTATATCCCCCTGGTGTTCCTGGTGTTCACAATGTGGATGCCGATGACCTAAGTCTCAGAGGTAGGGCATAAAACAGGAAAGGAGGACCTCCAATAGTGCATTACCATTGATAAAAAAGGTTTAATAGATAAAATTGCACTTACAGAAACGAAGTAAAAAACGAGCATATACAACAGCGGCACCGCGCTGGTATCACGGCAATCCCGGTGTACGTCTCCCTGCACCCTACGCGTTACGACACAGGTGTCTTCATCTGGGGTTCAGGGATCCTGAACATGCGCGGGTTTCTAAGCATACACACGAAAGTGTTTCTCATTGTAAACCAGCCCGACGAGAAACACGACGAGGAAATTGAGACTCCCGACTTGTTTTTTTCTCGTCGAGTTCCACGACCGTTTTCTCTGCGAAAAACATACACACAACCGCTTTCCTCGGCAAAAAAGCTCTGCCACCAAGTTTCTTGATGGATTTTGTCGAGGAAAATGGTTGTGTGTACAAGGCCTGAGATTTGGATGTATCACAAAAGTAAAGAATTTCAACGACTCCCAAGTAAATTGAAAATTACATCAAATTAATTTAATGATATGATGCTATAGCTTGGGCCTTTTGGTAATGTTTAAAGCATCCAAAATAATGGAATGACAAAACAAATGATCCGAAATTATTCAGATCCATTTTGTTTTTATGTTGCAATAACATTTTTTATTATCATTTCATTATTATAAAATGCCCTACATAAGAAATGGAAACATATTGCAGTAAATAGGGTTGCCCCGATACCACTTTTTTGAGACCGAGTACAAGTACCGATACTTTTTTTCAAGTACTTTTTTTAATGTCATGTGACAGTGGCAGTATATATATTTTTTTTTTAACTTTTTTTTTTTACAGTGAAAGGGACTGGGGAAACTGTGTCCCTAGTCCCTTTTCTCTGTCTTTTTTGTTTGTTTTTGGTTTTTTTTGGGGGGGGGGGAGTGAATTGTCAGTGTGTTTTTTTTTTTTAATTTACATTATAATTTATTTTTTTGAAAAAAATATTTAATGCAATTTTTTTTATTTTTTTTATCAGCCCTGTTGGGGGTCTTTGGTGAGATATCAGGGGTCTTAACAGACCTCTGAAATCTCCACTTTAAGACAGAGAAAAGGGACTAGGGACACAGTTTCCCCAGTCCCTTTCTCTGCAGCCTCAGCTAAGAATAGAAAGAAGCTTATCTCCATTCATAAACTGAAGCATCGTATTCATAGGTTACGATGTTTCAGTTATGTGAATGGACAGTCAGTGATCATTGACTGTCCATTTGGAAAAGGTAGGAGCTGGGATTAGCGGCTCCTACCTCCGCTCTCCATCCTCACAAATTGAGGGGGGAGAGCGGCACGGACGGGGGAGAATAGCGGCACTGACGGGGGGAAGGGAAGAGGATAACGGACATGGATAAGAGAAGAGCGGCATGGACGGGGGAGAATAGCGCCACTGATGGGGGGAAGAATAGCAGCACGGACAGGAATAAGAGAAAAGCGGCACGGATGGGGGAGAATAGCGGCACTGATGGGGGGGGGGGAATAGCGGCACTGAAAGGGATAAGAGAATAGCGGCACTGACTGGGGAGAATAGCGGCACTGACTGGGGAGAATAGTGGCACTGACGGGGGGGAAATAGCGGCACAGACAGGGATAAGAGAAGAGCGGCACAGACGGGGGAGAATATCGGCACTGAAGGGGGAATAGCGGCACTGACGGGGGGAAAATATCGGCACGACAGGGATAAGAAAGGAGCGGCACGGACGGGGGAGAATAGCGGCACTGACGGGGGAATAGCGGCGCGGATGGGGGGGAGAATAGCAGCACTGACGGGGGAGAGAAGACTGCACGGAGCGGGGGGAAAAGACTGTATCGGGGAGAAGACTTGCAACTCCCCTGCCTGCCCATGTATCAAGAGAGGCATCGAAGCATTTCAAGTACAAGTACTCAGGGAAATGCTCGGTACCAGTATTGGTATCCGGACAACCCTAGCAGTAAATACAGTAAGGTATAAAAGTTAAACAAGATGATGATTCCTACTTATTGTATTTGGGTTGGATGAAGGTGGATCAGTCAGAATGTCTGAATCATAACATAACAAATGAATCTGAATTAATTTTGTTCCATTCATTATGTTATGATTTAGAGATTCTGATGGATCCACCTCCACCCAACCCAAACAGAGTGCGTAAGTAATCTCCCACAATAACCAATTAACATGTTAAAACAAATACAGCCATTCTTCCTTAAAGGATCACTAAAGGAATTTTTTTTTTTAGCTAAATAGCTTTCTTTACCTTACTGCAGTACTGGTTTCATGTCCTTATTGTTCGTTTTTGCTTTGAAGTTGCTGTAATCCTGCTCTGTTCTCCACAATTCCTGCTTGTCTGTTTCCTTATCACCACCATACTGGGAGCTTTCTCACGATGGTTTAAGCTGTCATCACTGTGTGTCTAAAACTTCCCAGAACCAATCAGATTCATTTTAAAAACAAAACACTGCCCTGGATTTGTTTGTTTTTGTTCTATGTGTCTATTTCTACTTTGCAGAAACATGAAGCCAGTTCAAAAGTGAAACTAACCTGCAGGCACATTATATGATTGATTTTTATCTATTTTTAATCATTTTGAAAATGAATCAGTTAACTTTTATGTCTCTATACCCTGTAAACAGTCAATTCAGCAAAACATTTTTTTTCCTTTAGTGACCCTTTAACTTCCGAAATACAAATCGATTTGGAACAACGAATATACAAAATGAACCCGAATGTAGAAAACAAATAGAAAAAAACAATCATTCTAACATAACGAATATAATTAAGTGATTAACTTAACAAATTAATTTGAAACTGAACACATTGGGGCAGATTCACGTAGATCGGCGCATTATCATTCCGGCGTAGCGCACCACTTTTCCGTTAGACTTGCGCAATCTAGCCGCGTAATCCGGCGATTCACGTAGCTTTTACGCAAGAGCTTGCGCAAACGTAAGGTTTTTTCCTGAGGCGTAAGGAGGAGTAATACAAATTGGGAAGGACGTGGGCGTGTTACATTGAAATGAGCCGTGACCCCATGCAAATGAAGGGCCGGCCGACTCGCGCATGCGCGCGTGAAGGAAACCATGTCAGCTCCGTTGTGCGCATGCTCACAACTCGGGAGCGGCGCAATCAGTGAAATTGGAAATGGACTAGGGCAACTTTATGAACTACGCAGACAGCATAAATAGACAGACACAAATGCACTTCCTTTGCAAAAGTACATCCCTTTGTATCCCTCCCTATACAGCAAGGTGCTTTTGTTTGTTTGTGACGTGTCTTTGAGATATTTGGGGACTGTTTTGCAGAGTGATTTTTGTCTTTTATGTCTTTGTTGTTATTTTGTTTAAATTATATTTTTGCTGGGCATTTTTTATTTTTGCTCGTCATTTATTTAATTTTTTTGGTTCTGTTTGTGTATGATTTTGGAATGTGGGGGTGATATTCCTGCGGGAAAAGGGGTGTCACCCTCATTTGTGGTGGAGAAGTGATCGCCAGGTCTGTGTGAATGGTGTATGAATGTACAGTGACATAATTGGAGCCGTGGCATGGCGTTGCAGCTCACAAGTCCTGCATGGTGGACTGGTGCCAATCCAATGTGATGAGGATGTGGGGTGTGTGTGCTAGGGACCACAGTGGTGTGCATGCATGCATTCTCATTGTGCCATGATTAATGTGTGTGTTTAACGTGCAAAGATGCATAATGTGAGCTGGCATGAGATGGGGTCATGAGATGGGGTACCAGTGCATATGCAGAGTCACCTTGAAGGGAAAAGACAGGAGGATGTTAGTCATGCATGTGCCACTTGTGAGGTGTGCATCACGGGAGGGGATAGTCATGCCTGCCACCCATGTCACTCACCAACCAGCCAGCTGTCCCCATACATGTTCTGTTGGAAATCTGTGGGGATGGGGCTCTGATTGTATATGTAGCTGTCATGGGTGTCATGGGTGGTGCCATGTGTTGGGCTGCTGATGTCCTCCTGCAAGGTTGTGGTAATTCCATGATGGCATGAGGGGTGAATCTGAAGATGCGAGACACCTCAGAATCACTCATGCCATAGATGTCTATGCGTGTGTGATATATCAAGTGAAGAGTGAGGGGCTTGTATCAGATAAGAATATTGTATTAGATTAATTTAAATTGTAAATTTTATATAAGCAAATGAAAAAATTAAAAAAAACATCTCCCGTGCCCTCCTTAGTGCCATCCTCCGTGCCCTCCTCCTTCTTTGTTCATCTAAAGTCAGTAGTATAGCTATGCGCGACGATGCCCCTGGCATGTTGGCATACAGATTGTTGGGCAACACGTGTGACTGCTGAACTCCTCACTAACAGTGTTGCTTTATCTGACAATTAGACTTTTTTTCAAAATTTAGACCAGCTTTTAGGTCCTCTAACTTTAGACAGAACATTTTGCTGTTGCGCACATCGCGTAGCCTGCGCAGCAACTGCGTTTTTTTGTGGATCCCCGTAACTCCCTCATTAGCATATTTGACTAGCAAATCAATGGTGTGTCTAGCGCAGTTTTGCACGAAGGGAAGCGAATGTCTAATTCAATTACGCCGGACCAAAAAACGTAGATTTCTGGCGTATATTGTTTTGTGAATCGCGTCCAACTATACGCACGCGCACATTTAGACTTACGCACGCGCAACAGCAGTTGCGCAGGCGTAATCGCTCTGTGAATCTGGGCCATTTTTTCTTCATGCACATCTCCAGAAATTAGAATGGACCCTTTGGTGACAGGTCAGAAAGGCATCAATTCTTTCAGTGTTGCCCTTTGGTTAGTCTTATGTTGGTTGTTGGCTCTATATTGTTCGAGAAATGTAAAAAAAAAAAAAAAAAGGAAATAGAAAAAATATGCATTATTTGGATGATGTTTTTACGTTTCCTTTAACTTGTTTTTTTTTTTTTTTTTTTTTGAGAGAGCATTTGGCCAGTTTGAAACAGGTGTTGGGCAGTTTTTATTGCATATGGAAACCTTGACCCCCTTTCTCATCCTTCTGTAGGAGTACAGCCAATGTGAATCTATGTTGTCCATGTGAGGATTAGCCATTCAATTCATAATAGACAAACAGCATTCAGCTGGCTCTTGAAATCCAATTGTTAAAAGGGTTTCTTGGATACTGTGAATGTAACTAGAGAATCACAATGACACTGGTAACCCTATTGTCTTTCCATACCTGTGCCTGGTTCCCACAAAACACACCGGCGGGTTCAGTTCCCACAGAGAATACCGGTGGATTCAGTTCCCACAGAGCACACTGGCTGGTCTAGTTCCAAAAAAACATGTTGGTGGATCTAGATCCCACAGAAAACACTGAATTCAGTTGCCACAGAAAACTGTTTCCACAAAAGGCACAGCTAAATTCAATTTCAACAGAGCACATTGGCACACTAGCGGGTCCAGTTCCAGCAGAACAAACCAGCAGGTCCAGATCCCAAGGAAAACACAGTAAAACCTTGGATTGCAAACATAATTTGTTCTGGAAAAACATGCTTGTAATCCAAAGCACTTGTATATCAAAGCGAATTTCCTCATTAGAAATAATGTAAACTCAGATGATTTGCTTCGCAACCATTTATTCATAAGTCCTTCAATTATAGACCATATAAAAAGATTATAGCAATGGTGTGTAACCATAAAATGTCCATCCACAAATGGAAGCCTCCACAAGGGGATTAGAAGCAAAATCCAGCAGGAGCCACAGAGTATAAAAGAGAAGAGAGGCGCCTCTAAGTTTAGCAATATGTTGCTAAATGTTGTACCTTCAATAAGGCCCCTTTCACACTGGGGTGGGAGCAGCGTCGGCGGTAAAGCGCCGTCATTTTAAGCGTTGCTTTACCGCCAATTTTGCGACGCTATTCGGCCACTAGCGGGGCGGTTTCCCCCCCGCTAGCGGCCGTAGGCTGTATAGCCGCGATGTCCCGTTGATTTCAATGGGAAGGAGCGGTATACACACCACTCCTTCACCGCTCCAAAGATGACAGGACACTGATCTTCTGTTCCCTGTCATCGGGAGCAGTTATCACTGTCATGTCACATGTAACCCAGCCTCCACAGAGTTAGAATCACTCCCTAGGGCACACTTAACCCTTTCTTCGTCCTCCTACTGGTTAACCTCTTCCCTGCCAATAACCTTTTCTCAGTAATTATGAATGAATGAATGAATAAGTGCATTTTTATAGCACAGATCGCTGTATAAATGACAATGGTCCCAAAATGGCATCAAAAGTGCCTGATGTGTCCACCATAATATCGCAGTCACGAAAAAAATCGCTGATCGCCGCCATTACTAGTAAAAAAATAAAAATATTAATAAAAATGCCATAAAACGCTGCCCTATTTTGTAGATGCTATAACTTTTGTGCAAATCAATCAATAAACGCGTATTGCAATTTTTGTACCAAAAATATGTAAAATACGTATCGGCCTAAACTGAGGAAAAAAAATTCAATATATTTTTTAGGGATATTTATTATAGCAAAAAGTAAACAATATTTTTTTAAAAATTGTCGCTCTATTTTTATTTATAGTGCAAAAAAATTAAACCACAGAGGTGATCAAATACCACCAAAAGAAAGCTCTATTTGTGGGGAAAAAAGGACGTCAATTTTGTTTGGGAGTCACATCGCACGACCGCGCAATTGTCAGTTAAATCGACGGAGTGCCGAATCGCAGAAAGTGGCCCGGTCATTTGACAGCCAAATACTCTGGGGCTGAAGTGGTTAAAATATCCATGAGCCCTGTCCATGACTCCCAACCTGATAAAAATGTGGCCGTGGAGCTTTGAGAAAGTCACCGGCCAATTTTGTGAGCATCTTGTGAGCATCTTTCCAGGAGAATCCTGTGGGCGTAAAACAGATTGTAAGAGGTCATGTGGACAATTGAAGGCGAGAAGAGGGTCAATCGGCTGTAAACAAGCCATTGACAGTGCCCAGGATGAGTGGAAGTGGTGAGAGGAGGTGAACGTTTATGAGAGACAAGAGGTCATGTAAAGGTTTTCTTATTGTAAGGTGCAGTTGGTACAAGAAAATGGCATGTTTGTTAGTAGAGAGGGGATGCTGTTTTATGTAGAGTAGCTGTGGGTGTAGAAATGCTGCGCTCCCAAAGGGAAACCTGTTCAAAGGCTTGACAAAAAGCTATTGCTCTTCGGAAATAATGAATGTCAGAAATCGTATCTTTCTGAAGTGTTGTGACTACTTTTGGTTACATGATGGAAAAATAGAGTAGTGCAGGATGTGGTTAGTTTGCAGACATGCCTAAGAAGTGAAAAACTTTACATATGCACCGTACCATCTCTATGATTTATATATAGGTATTGGGACACCTGCCTTTACACACACATGAACTTTAATGGCATCCCAGTCTTAATCCGTAGGGTTCAATATTGAGTTGGCCCACCCTTTGCAGCTATAACAGCTTCAACTCTTCTTGGAGGGCTGTACACAAGGTTTAGGAGTGTGTCTATGGGAATGTTTGACCATTCTTCCAGAAGCACATTTGTGAGGTCAGGCACTGATGTGGGACAAGAAGACCTGGCTTGCAGTCTCCACTCTAATTCATCCCAAAGGTGGTCTATCGGGTTGAGGTCAGGACTTTGTGCAGGCCACTCAAGTTCCTTCACCCCAAACTCAATCATCCATGTCTTCATGGATCTTGTGTTGTGCACTGGGAACTCTTAAGGCGTCTTCATGGACCTTGCGTTGTGCAAAGGGAACTCTTAAGGCGTGGGTGTACCAAGACATTTTGGACAATTTTATGCTCTCAATTTTGTGGGAACAGTTTGGGGATGGCCCCTTCCTGTTCCAACATTACTTCACACCAGTGCACAAAGCAAGGTCCATAAAGACATAAATGAAAAAGTTTGAGGTGGAGGAACTTGACTGGCCTGCACAGAGTCCTAACCTTTGAGATGAATCAGAGCGGAGACTGCAAGCCAGGCCTTGTTCAACATCAGTGCCTGACCTCACGAATGCGTTTCTGGAAGAATAGTCAAACATTCCCATAAACACACTCCTAAACCTTGTGGACAGCCTTCCTAGAATAGTTAAAGCTATTATAGCTGCAAAGGGTGGGCAAACTCAATATTGAACACTAAGGCCTAAGACTGGGATGCCAGTTCATAAAAAGTTTGTGTGTGTAAAGACAAGCGTCCCAATACTTTTAGTAATAAAGTGTATAGATCCCGGCCATATTCCATGATTCAAATAGAAGTATTTCTTAAAACAGGTGTTCTTTTCTATATTAAAGGGGTTGTAAAGGTACAATTGTATTTTTCCTAAATATCTTCCTTTACCTTGGTGTAGTCCTCCTTCACTCCATCCTTCGATTTTGCTTTTAAATGTCCTTATTTCTTCTGAGAAATCCTCGCTTCCTGTTCTTCTGTCTTCAACTCCACACAGTAATGCAAGGCTTTCTCCCTGGTGTGGAATGTCCTGCTCACCCCCTCCCTTGGACTACTGGAGAGTCAGGACGCTCTCTACGTTGCAGATAGAGAAAGGAGCTGTGTGTTAGTGGGCGTCCTGACTCTCCTGTAGTCCAAGGGAGGGGGCAAGCACAACACTCCACACAAGGGAGAAAGCCTTGCATTACTGTGTGGAGTTAGACAGAAGAACAGGAAGTGAGGATTTTTCAGATGAAATAAGGACATTTAAAAGCAAAATGGAAGGATTAGGTAAGTGAAGGAGGACTGCACTAAGGTAAAGCTATTTAGGAAAAAAAATTCCTTTACAACCCATATAAGACTTTTTTTTGTTGCTTTTCTTGCTTCATTTTTTAATTGTTTTCATATGTTGATCATTTGCTGAGCTAATACATCAGGGTGTAAAGCAACTGTCTCTGCAATATACGTAAACCTCCTCCAGTCAAACAAGCATGTTTTTCACTTTGTACAACAAACACCCAGTTTCACAATGCATTCCCTGTTTGCTGATAGGGTGCTGAGAAAGCAAGGTGTCCTTGGGGCTGAATAAATAACGATTGATAGTGCTAATGTATGTTTTTTTTAAGTGTTTTTTGTTATGTTTATTTTATTGTAATGACAGCTTGACAGTGGCAATACTATTAGGCATTTTGACATCCTTAGTAGCAGTTTACATCTTTGTAACACCTACTGAAGCCTTAACACACTTCACACATCGGTGGCGATATTCGATGAGCTTGTGCTGCCTGTGCTGTGACGAGGAATGGAACATGTGGGATAATTTCATGACATTACTAAAATAATGCTTTAGATGTTTGGTTGCTACAGGCTCAGGAATGGGTATGTAGGGGAGGGTTAATACAGTTGATTTGGTGAAACAGATTTCAGCAAACAAACTTTTGGCCTTAAATGTAAAAATTTTCATTGCAGATATAAAATTTGCGCTAAGATTTATACTGCACATAATGTTTGGCAGTTATCTCAAAATCCTAAAAACGAATTAGCTTAAAGCAACGTGTTTAGTTTTAACATGTTATTTTCATTTCAAAAGTTGCTTTCAGTATAATTATAAATATACAGCTTTCATTACAAGAATACCTGGTGAATCTGCTGCAAAGGTCCATGTCTAGGCACTTCTGTAATGGGGTGACAACCATCTTCCAATTGTGTTTCTACATTTCTTTTACAAAGAGTTTTATTGTCATATAAACCAACAGTACAGGTTTACGATAGGGTATTATAGTATACATCATACAAAGCAAATCCGGGCCTGCAAGCCCTAACCAACATAAAGGAAGCAGGAGCCAAGCTCTTATGCTATAATCAAATATAAGATGAAAAAGAAAAAAGTCCTTAGAACCATACGGTCTAGAACTATAGCCGGCTGTCTGTAAACCTGTAGAGCAAATATATAATACACAACAAAAGAACCTAAAGGTTAGCACCCTCTAGAAAGAGTAGGAAGGATTAACTTCCAAGAGAAAAGAGCCTATGGGAGAATGGAAAAAAAGAAGAAGAATGGAGCAGAGCGAGAAGAGGAGTAGAAGGCGAAGAGGGAACGATAGAGGAAGGGAGTGTGAGGTCCACGGGGTGCGCGCAAGAGGAGTCCTATATTGACAGTAAGGCAGTGTCAAACCGAGAAGGGTGGTGGTATGCAATCCAAGGCTGCCAAACCGCCGTCAGTTTCTCATTAACCATGACGTCATTCAGGCAGTGTTTCTACATTTCTATTTTGTCATATACTTCCTTGGTGGAGTCTACATGCCGCCGTTCTGACACATATTGTGCAGGCATGATCAACCATTGTCACTATCTTACAGATGACCCATAGCCCTGCTGGTCAACATGCGTACATTTGGCCCTTTTATGTGCAACTCTTGCAGACATAAATCTGTGTTTCCCTATTCCCCTGTATAAACAGTGATCTCTAGCTGTCTTATGTGATGTCTCCAGTCTCCTAAACCATAGTCTCCAACAACTTCTATAGCACGTTTACCATCTTCAACAACTCTTGTGGCATATTTGTAGTCTCAGTCCATCTTTTGTTGAACGCCTACAGACTTTGACAACTTTTTGTAGCATTAAATTTACTGAATATTATGTGCAGCCCTTTTGTAATTTTAGGAGCCACACTTGAAGCCCCCTATATCAAGAAAGTTCACATGCACTGGTCTAGAGAGCAATGTTAAGTATTTGAATGCAAAAGAGGCTTTAGGAGATTGCCAACAATGGATAAAACATTGACGAAGAAGTGTTTTATGGGGAAAAAAAATGGCAATTGTTTAGGCTGTTTTAATCTACTATAAGTCCTATGTTTCATATTGTTATCACTAGCACTCAAGGTTTTTCAAGATAGCAACTTATATTAAGGAAATGGAAGTTTGATTTTGGTGCCAGCCTAACATGACCCTTATGCCCCGTACACACGATCTGAAGATCGTACAACTTTTTTTGCTTAATAGTCGCAAGTAGAAATTAAATGGGTTATTAAAGTCACAAAAATTCTCGTACGACAGGAAAAAAAACGGACAAGATGTCATGTGTTGTAATGTATTTGTATTGTATTTTGGGATGACAACTGTACTGACTAAATGAAAATCGTACGATCTGGTATCGTACGAGGAAAATTTTTGTGCATGTCCGATAAAATAATATCTGATGAACTGTCATGATCGGCTCTCAAAAGCTCTGTACTAACGATCCGATTATCGCACGATTCTTCCTCGGACGACATTTTTCGTATGATATTCGGATTGTGTGTACCGGCCATTAGCACATAGTTTTTTCTTTTTACTAACACACATTTTTTGTGCTGATACCACCATCATGTAGTACTACAAAACAGTAATAGCGTCTCGGTATGTAATGAGGTAATATGGCTGCTTCCATGTACATATTATATATACTACAAACTGTATTTAGAAGCACTCATTAAAAAGATTATTTATATCATGCTGGTTTGTCTTGCATGTACAGTACATCTGAAAAGTATGTGTAATGTGAACCTACTAAAATAATCCTTTATAGGTGTCTGCTTCAAGAGAATTCATAATCTAAGATGTGGTTAATTTTAAATGATATGCCCTTGCTTGCCAGAACTGGATCAGGATAGAAGGATTTACAAAGTATTGATTCAAAATCAAAGTTTTTTTCAAATGGAGAACTTTATAAGAATGAGGTTTTCTGAGGGTCAGTGGGTTTTTTTGGCTGGAAGGCAGCCAGTTTCTGGTTGAAGTGTTGAAAGGAAAGCTACAGTACTTTGAAGGATGTTCACATAGCTGGATATTGTAGACTGTTAGCAGGGTCAAACTGTGAGAATGTCCATGGAAGTTTTCTGTAAGGCCTCGTACACACGATCGAATTTGTCCGCTGAAAACGGTCCGATGGACCGTTTCAGCAGACATCTCCGATCGTGTGTATGGGCTAGCGGACAGATTTGTCCACCCGACAGATTTCAAAGCATGCTTTGAAATCTATCGGGTGGGAATCTGTCCGCCCGACATGTCTGCTGGTTAGTACACTTACCAGCAGACATGTCGTCCCGCTCCGCCGCCGCACCGCCGCCGAATGGATTTGGCGCATGCACGGAAGTGTTTTACTTCCTGGTGCGGTGACATGGCGGCGTCAACGTCACCGCCACGTCACTGACACGTCAGCGCGCTCTCTGCTGGCGGGGATTTTGGTTTGCTCGTGTGTACACGCGAGCAAACCAAAATCCCAGCAGACAGATTTGTTCAAATCTGTCGGACGGACAGATTTGAACAAATCTGTCCGCTCGTGTGTATGGGGCCTAAGACTTCAGAGTGTCATTTTAAATATACTACAGATTGACCATACCTTTGTTGGCAGTGGGAATAACTAAAGAGCCTTAAATAGAAAGAAATATAACCTGAAATCCATACACCATAAAGCAATCTAAAGCTTGAGATGAATCACAGACTTGACAATCAAGTCTGTGAGTCATTCTGTTTCATATTTAAGCCAGAATTGGCTATGGTAGGTGCCCAATAGATAGTACGGCTGACCAAACAGAAATAAGTTATGGCGTGGGAGCTGGTAATGTGCTTTAGAGTTCCATGGCAGCCCTCAGTAGATGAGTGGAAGCTTGGTAGTTCCATATGTATTGATTAAAAATGGTGTGGTATAACTAATGCCGCGTACACACAATCGGTTAAACCGATGAGAATGGTCTGATGGACCGTTTTCATCGGTCAAAACCGATCGTGTGTGTGGGGGGGCCTAACCGATAGAAAAAAAAATGATCGTTAGTAGGCACGACCATCGGTTAAAAATCCATGCATGCTCAGAATCAACTCGACGCATGCTTGGAAACATTGAACTTCATTTTTTTCAGCACGTCGTTGTGTTTTACGTGGCATTAGAGCTTCCTTTTAAACAAGGGTTGTGGTATTCTAATATCATGGAAAGCCAGGAGAAGCAATAGCCGTTCACACACACACACACAGGTGCTAGGTTGCCCCTAATCTCCTGCTAATTGATTCCTCTTAATCCTCTTGTTTTGGGTTTGTTGTGTTTGTAAATCATTTGGGTTGTGTACCCTTGATGTCATTATTCTTCTATTCTCATCTCCAGGCATGCCACACTGGCTTTGAAACCTCAGTCATTGCCTACGTTCAACCAGCTTGTCAATACAATTTATTGTGTCTAAATTGCGGACAGGATCAAACACCCTTTAAAAGAATTAAACAGCCATTGACACCTCCTGCTTTCCACAGACTACCAGCCTAATGAATATGGTAATACCAGCTAGTAGTGCTGAGACCCAATCACTTCACAGTGGCTGGGAATTAGGACAAGTGTGGGCAGCCACACTTCAATAAAACCCAAGTGCCTTATATTTCATTTTCATAGGCCGTAAGTGCTACTATTGTGAACTCCCACTCTCATTATTATTTCTTCTTCTTTTATTGTTTTATCGTTGGGTTTTCTTTTCCCGAGATTGCGGCTTTCACACAAAACAGGTGTGGGGTGTTTACTTTGGTCAACAAGAAACATTTGTCGATGCTTGAGTGATGAGTATTAATGTACAGTAAGTGGGCATTGATTGTATCTATGTAACTGATAAGACTGAACAAATATAGAGCAGTTATCACTGCTTGGAAATGCATAATGTAGTAGCCAGTGTAATACAAGCATTAAGATGGCCACAATTGAGGGCTTAAACCTCCATGGAGGGTCACTATCTCATGCATGTCAATTTTGCAAAGTCTTTTTCCTAAATTGTCAGTTTGTCGTTAGACTTAAGGTATATGCATAGCTACAAATACAATATACAAATAGTAGCGCTAACAAATGATAAAGAAAAGTCAAATGACAGATAAATAAGTCCAAATATGTATAGTGAAAAGAACTAACAGATGAATAAACAAAGTGAATGTTTCCAAAACCAAATATCTGATATAAAAAAAACAAAAAGAAAAGGAAAAAAAGTCCAAATGTGTAAAGTGGAAAACTTGATTGATGTGTGAACACAGTGAGTAGTTCCAAATCAATGGTGATTATCTCTTGAACGTGATAAACGTTGGTAATAAACCCACCACCAATATAGCAGAGGTTTACCAGATATATAGAACCCAAATGAGCCTACTCCCAGAGGGTCAATCAAGCTGGATGTATACAAAGGCTGTATCAGGATAGGACTCGATCTTCACACGACAACACCGCCAAGATGGAGAAAGATGTTCAATGGTGAAAGACAATCACTCCCGAATGGTCAAACCATAACACCGATGTATGAAGAGAGGCGAATGGAAGAGGCACATAGCATAATACCATAGGACAGGGGTGCCCAACCTTTTGAAGAGCGAGGGCCACTTTAGCAACTTGGTAACCAGTCATGGGCCACAATGAGTGGAGTGGGCAGATGAAGGGTCTTGGGTACTCTATAGGCCCTCCAATCCACCCAGATAGAAGGGGACGAATTCCCTTCTGTTTTTTGGATTGGAGGTAGGTGGGCGTAAACAGACATCCGTTGCTCTATAGAGGTGAAATGAGGGTCCCATTTGGTCGGGCTGATCATGTGAAAAGGGCCTAAGACTGCTTTCACACTGATGTGCTGCAGTTTACCCACACCGCGGGTTCATAGTGCTCCTGTGTCTATCCTAAAGGTTAACTGAACTTTGCCATAGACTCCGCCTGTGGCAAAAGCTGGTGCTGTACAGGAAGCATCGGCTTATGGGGCTCTGCTCCGCAGCCGCTTTCTTCCTCTACCACCAGCTTCATTCACAACACTGATGCTTTGGTATGACGGGTCGACAACCTGCGATCTAGACTTGCCAACCTGCCAATCCAGAGCAGGAGGTCGCGGGCCACTGGTTGGCCACCCCTGCCATAGGAACTATAAGCAGGCAGCCATGTTGCTAGAAAGAGGAGTTGTATTCAGGATCTCCGGAAACCTAAATGCCTTCAGGCAGCAGGATGCAAATGTTCACTACCCATTAGCTACATTTTTGTTGTCCTGGCTAAAGCAGAGAAGGGTTAAAACCCCTAACATTTTTTTGCTGTCTGTGTCCAGTTGGAGAGCTTTTCCTTCATATGCACTGATGCTGTGCAAAAAGAAAAAATGGCAAAGTAAGGCAAGTTATTACTTGCTAGGGAAGTGCTCAGTACATATATAGGAATCCCCAGCATTCATTCATAAAAGCCATCGGATCCATTAAACCTATTTTTAATTTCTAATAAATATAGGTCTTGGTTGCATACATTTTCAAATAAGCAGTATGTAAAATTTACATGCCACGTCAAGGTACCTCTTTGTTGTGATTCCACTCTAATCCATGGGAGTAAAGACATTAGTAGACATGTGCAATTTTTTTCGTTACGAATACGTTTTCCGTCATTATTCGTTATTTTTTGTTGATTCGTTAACCTACGAATAAACGAATGGTTTAGCGCAAATAATAACGAATAACGATATTTCCAAAAATAAGGAATATGGAAAACTACGAAGATACGAAACTACTAAATGTAAAAGAACAACACAACGAAAGAAAAAAGAAACGAAAACATAGAAATAACGAAAACACCGAACACAAAAAAAAAATCATAATTACGAAAAATAAACGAAAATGCAAACTTACTAATATTTGAAGAACGAAAAGAAAACAACCGAAATGCCGAACAAAGAATATAAAAAACGAAAAGCAAAACTAATGAAAAATATATTATGAATCTTCGGAAAACGGAAATGAAATAATGTAAATTCACTTTCATTAGTACTGTGACCAATAGCCACTCAGCGCTGTCCCTTCCCCTGAAGAGCTTCTTTCTTATGTGGCTCCTTGACCTTGTGTCTTTATCTGTGTTAGTCAATCGCAGTAAATTACGATGTTTTACAAAATTACGACGAGTAGTGTGTCAAATAAACGTAAAATGTATTTTAACAGAATTACGAATGCAATAAAATCTACAAAAGAACGTTGTTATAATCAAATGAAATTAGACACGAAAATACGAATGATCATAAAGCAACGAAGATTTATTTCTTACGAAAATACAAACGCGGCATTATGGAAAATATAATGTAAATACGAATATCAAAACAACGAAAAATAAACCAACGTAAAAACGAATAAACAAATAAATTCATTGTAAAAATACGAACGAGGCAGAATACAACATTTAACGAAAATACTAATCTCGAATCAACGAAAAATAAACTAACATAAAAAAACGGAAACGGAAAAAAAAGTGTTACGAAAATACTAAAGAGTACGAATACGATAATTAACGTCTTACGAAATTACGACTCATTACGAATCACGATAAACGAACAGAAACGAAACAGAAATAAACGAAAATTTTTGTTGTGCACATGTCTAGACATTAGCACATTTAATGCATTAAATATGTTGGGAACAGGCTTTCCCGATTCATCTGCCTTGTGAGACTGTGGGGTTGATTTCCTAAAGGCAAATAGACAATTCACTTTGCAGTATATTTACCTTTACTAAACAAATCCCTATTGGTCTCACATGTTACTGCACCATAGGAGGAATGCGGTAAGCTCCAGGAATGTTTGACCTCAATCCATGAATTGCTTTGACTGCATATGTGGCCTTAAAAATATTGCAACGGAGCCCTGTTTTTATAAGTTTGAAAAGTTTAATGGGTACATTTTTGGGTGCTTACCCCAGAAGCCCAGAAACAGGAAGTGTTCTGTAAGGCAAGTATTGTTTTGTGCAGAAAAGTTGAGCATCGGCCTGTTCTGCCTCATTATTGGTTCTTCTGAGGCCTCGTACACACGACCGGAGAAAACCGTTCGTGTGTACGAGGCTTTCAGGTTTCTCATCGGGAAATCTGGCCAGAATCTCGACGAGAAAAATAGAGAACCTGCGCTCTATTTTCTCGCCAAGATTCTTGTCGGCCTGTTTCCCGACGAGAAACCCGAGAGTGTGTATACTTACCTGTCGCCATGGAAACCTTGGCATGCTCGAAATGACTTTGACGCATGCGCGGTAGCTTCCACGGCATAGGTAGTGTGAAGCAAGATGGCGGCGACGGCATCGAATGTGACGAGCGCATGCCTTTGAAGAGAACCGCAGTTCACTCGGGTGACAAAAGATTCTTGGGAAAAACAGTTTTTTTTCCTGACGAGATTCTTGCCCGTGTGTACCAGGCCTAAGGGAGCAGCATTGGGCTGATGGTGGAGGCAAGACAGATAACCTCTGCAGAAGTTGAAATTTGCAGGTTTTAAAAGTCTTCCAGCAGCTCACTAATGCCACGTACACACGATCGGACATTCCGACAACAAAACCGTGGATTTTTTTCCAACAAAATGTTGGCTCAAACTTGTGTTGCATACACACGGTCACACAAATGTCGAAAATTCAGAACGTCAAGAACGCAGTGACATATAACACATACGACAAGCCAAGAAAAATTAAGTTCAATAGCCAGTGCCACTCTTCTGCTTGATTCAGAGCATGCATGGATTTTTGTGCGTCTGAATTGCATACATACGATCAGAATTTCAGTCAAGAACTTTTTGTTGTCGGAAAAATTTAGAACCAGTTCTCAAACATTTGTTGAAGGAAATTCCGACAGCAAATGTCCGATGGAGCCTACATACGGTCAGAATTTCCGACCAAAAGCTCACATCGAACATTTGTTGTCGGAAATTCCGATCGTGCGTACGCGGCATTAGGCATACAGTGCCTGCCGCCGAGAATGTGTTTTTAGCGCGACAGCATCGCGCTGACTCTCGGCGACAGGATGCCGACATCTCGCACTCGCTGGAATAGTAAAAGCACATTCCAGCGAGCGCGTCATAGAAGCGACGGGGATCCGACGTGGATTCCCGCCAATTCTACACGTGGGCGACGTTTGTTATGAATCCTGAAGGGGAAGTCCCCGCCGGATTTAAAAAAAAAATCCGGCATGGGTTCCCCCCTCAGGAGTATACCGGGCCCTTAGGTCTGTTATGGGTTGCAAGGAGAACGCCCTACGCCGAAAAAAACGGCGTGGGGGTCCCCCCACAATCCATACCAGACCCGTATTCCAAAGCACGCCAGCCGGCCGGTCAGGAGGGGAATGGGGCCCCCCTGAGCCGTACCGGGCAGCATGCCCTCAACATGGGGGGGTTAGGTGCTCTGGGGCAGGGGGGCGCACTGCGGCCCCCACCCACCCCAGAGCACCCTGTCCCCATGTTGATGAGGACAGGGCCCCTTCCCGACAACCCTGGTCGTTGGTTGTCGGGGTATGCGGGCGGGAGGTTTATCGGAATCTGGGAGCCCCCTTTAACAAGGGGGCCCCCAGATACCGGCCCCCCACCCTAAGTGAATGAGTATGGGGTAATAAACAACACAGGGTATTAAAATATTTTATTATAGTTGGCCGCCAGGGGGGGGGGGTGTGTATGGTCGCTTTTATAAAAGCGACCCCCCGGCGGGCTTCTCCCGACATCTTCTGCGGGGGTGTGGGTGCCGCTGTTCTTCGCCACCGGGCTTCCTTCGACATCTTCGGCGGGGGGTCTTCTCCTGCTCTCCGGGGGTATTCTCCGCTCTTCGGGATCTTCTCTGCTCTTCTTCCGCTCTCCAGGGGTCTTCTCCGCTCTCCGGGGGTCTTCTCCGCTCTCCGGGGGTCTTCTTCTTCTTCGGGACTGGCCGCCGCTATCTTCGTGTGTTAGCTCAATTACTAGCGGCGGCCAGTCCGGTCTTCCGTGATGTCTTCTTCTTCTTCCCTCTTCTTCTCCAGATGTTGACACGACGCTTCCTCTCGCTGTTCTGCCGGGCGCGTGGCTCGCAGCGACTTATATAGGCCTATCTTGTGATGTCGCAGTCCCATCATGCTCCGGTAGGTACCACTCATTCACTTAGGGTGGGGGGCTGGTATCTGGGGGCCCCCTTGTTAAAGGGGGCTCCCAGATTCCAATAAACCTCCCGCCCGCAAACCCCGACAACCAACGCAGTGCGCCCCCCTGCCCCAGAGCACCTGACCCCCCCATGTTGAGAGCATGCTGCCCAGTACGGCTCAGGAGGGGGGGGCGCTCGCTCGCCCCCATTCCCCTCCTGACCGGCCGGCTGGCGTGCTTTGGATACGGGTCTGGTATGGATTGTGGGGGGACCCCCACGCCGTTTTTTTCGGCCTAGGGGGTTCTCCTTGCAACCCATAACAGACCTAAGGGCCCGGTATACTCCTGAGGGGGGAACCCATGCCGGATTTTTTTTTAATATCCGGCAGGGACTTCCCCTTCAGGATTCATAACAAACGCCGCCCACGTGTAGAATTGGCGGGAATCCACGTCGGATCCCCGTCGCTTCTATCACGGCTTTGTCTCCATCGCGGCAAGCCAGCTCGGCGCTGGCTCCCGCGATGGGGCTCGCAGGTGGTCAATCTCGCCGAGAAAGGGAGCGAGATTGACACAATATCGCGGTCAACCACTGTATGTATAGGCACCTGTATTTGCATGCTATCCCCTCCTGGGGCAGCATAATAGGTTTAAATAGGCTTTCTTTAGGAGATGAGTCTATGCCAAATCAATATTTTGGTTAATGTAGATGCTGACGGGTTACCAGTCTCTTTATTTATTGGGTGCTCTGATGGCGAGATTGGAGCATTAATTCTGAATAAGCCTCACTTCTTTGAATGGAGGTTTCATGTGGAGTAGAACTGTAGAGTTCCCAGGAAGGAAATCTTAAGAAGCCAGTGGCTTCAGCATAAAGCCACAACTGAAATATATGTTTGCGTGGATTTGACCTTTAAACCTACACTTCACTCGAGTGAGATCGGATGGGAATTTTGCATTTATTTTGACGCAGGGGAATCGGTATATATGTTGTGTATATCTACAGTACTTAACTTCATCATCTGTAATTGAGTGCCCTGCTAGCTAAAAGATTAACCTGAGAAAATGGAGGGCCTTGTGTTCCCAAGTTCTGGTACTGCTCTTCTTCTGCCCAACTGCACCAATACACTCTAGAACTTAAGACGGATCTTGCACATCACAGATTCATGTGACAAGGTCCTGTAGTCCCACCCAGAAGTTAGGAAACTGTTGAATTTGTCTGTGATAAATTATATAACACTCAAATCCAGAAGATACTGGTTCTTTCAAAGAAAGAACATTTCGGTCTTTAAAAGGTTGAGCACCTCTGGTTTAGATCATACCTGGTGATCAACCACTCCCCCCCCCCCCAAATGGAGATTAGTACACCGCTCTTTTATTCCCACTGACCCTTTTTGGTGCGCTCCCTGTAAAGTTGTGAAAAAGAATTGGAAGAGAGAAGCACAACTCTACTGGTATAAGTCAAAGGATAAGCTTCATTTGTGTTCAACCAGATGCACCAACATGTTAACGGGGGCTACAAAGATTCCCTCTTCATCAGGGCTAAAAACACATACATTCAAATATGTATTTGAATAAATATTAACAAATGATTTAATATTATGTGTGTCGCATAGTTTATATCTAAATATAAAAGCTCTTTGTAAATAATGTGGAATCCAAAACACAGATGTACAGATATACAAATAATAGTGGAAAATTAGAACATTATAAAACCAAGCTTCATAAAATCTTAGTTAACTGGTTGTTTAAATAGCTGTCGTCGTTACAACAGTCTGCCACTAGCTGGTTGTTAAGGATGTGGCGACCGCCCACTCCTTAAGCTAGGTTGTTTACTGGTTGTTAAGGATGCTGACGGCTGCCGGTCTGACTCGGGGTTAAATTTTTGTGCTGCGATCAATAACCCCGAGCCATACTCGGGCTCGCTTTGCAGCATCCATAGGCAAGGTTTACTTACCTTATCCCTGGATCCAGTGATGCCTCTCCGCTGTGTGAGCGAGTGGGTCCTCGCTCAATTCACACAGTGTCCCTGTGTGCCGCCGATCTCCGTTCCCTACGATGTTACG
Organism: Rana kukunoris; assembly: GCA_029574335.1. Classification (NCBI taxonomy): domain Eukaryota; kingdom Metazoa; phylum Chordata; class Amphibia; order Anura; family Ranidae; genus Rana; species Rana kukunoris. Next base: position 50,437,619 of record CM056053.1, on the reverse strand, counting down.
ACGCACAGTAAACAAAACATTACATACAGTATACTGTAATCTTATAGATTACAGTACTGTATGTAAAAAATACACACCCCCTTGTCCCTAGTGGTCTGCCCAGTGTCCTACATGTATTTTTATAAAATAAAAACTATGGCCCAGATTCATAAAGCAATTACGCCTGTCTAACTGGTGTTAGACAGGAGTAATTTCAAATTTTGCGCGCCGTATCACTAGTTTGAATCCTCAAACCATGATACGGCGGCTTCGGGCTTCGATCCGAGAGGCTTACGTCTTCGTAAGCCTTCGGATCTACGCTGCAATATTTTTGCGGCCGCTGGGAGGAGTTTGCGTCGTTTTCATGCGTCGGGATATGCAAATGTGTTTTTACGGCGATCCACGAAGATACGAGCGGTCTTCGCAATCGCTTACGTCTGTTTTTTTTTACGTACTGTTAGACCAGCTCTTTGCTGGTCTAACGGTGTGTAGCCCATGTTAAGTATGGCCGTCGTTCCCGCGTCGAATTTAATTTTTTTTTTTTTTTTTTTGCGTAACTCGTTCGGGAATAGAAATGTCCGTAAACGACGCTACTCAAACAACGAATGACGTAACGACGTGATTTCGCGCAATGCACGGCGGGAAATTTGCGAACGGAGCATGCGCAGTTCGCTCGCCGCGGGAACGCGCCTATTTTAAATCCTTCACGCCCCCTACTCGTCTAGATGGATTGCGACGGGAGAAATACACTACGCCGCCGTCGTTTACTGGACAAAATCTACCTGGATTCCACGTAGAGCCAGGTAAAAAACGGCGGCGTAGTGTATTTCTGATACGCTAGGAGAATCTAATTCTCTCTGAATCTGGGCCTTTCTGCCTGCAAACTGTAGATGGTCTTTATGTGGTAAACACTGCAAAAAGCAGAAGTGAATTGAAATTTTCAAGATTGCATGCAGTATTTGGTAAAACACCTAAATACTGCAGGCGATCTGGTTCTGTGAATGGAACCCACTGTCTTACATGGAGCAAAACTCTTCTACACTTGAGAGTGCCTTGCCCAGTGGGCAAGTGGGCAATACTGCTTTAGGTTGATGTCCACTTTAAGGCCGCGTACACACGATCGGTCCAACCCGATGAGAATGGTCCGACGTACCGTTTTCATCGGGTCACCGCTGAAGTGGCCTGATGGTCTGATGTGCGTACACACCATCAGTTCAAAAATCGATCGTGTCAGAACGCGGTGACATAAAACTCAACGACGTGCTGAAAAAACGAAGTTCAATGCTTACAAGCATGCGTCGACTTGATTTTGAACCAATGCTTTTGCGTACTAACGATCAGTTTGGACCGATGGTCAGGCGTCCATCAGTCCGATTTTAAAGCAAGTTTTAAAACTTTGGTCCAAAGGATGACAGACCAATGGGCCGTACACACGATCGGTTTGGACCGATGAAACTGGACTTCAGTCCAGTTTCATCGGTTTAGACCGATCGTGTGTACGCGGCCTAACATGGGTGCTAAGAGCCCCTGTATAAGCTGTATTAATATTATTATTATTCAGGATTTATATACTGTCAACAGTTTACACAGCGCTTTACAACTTGAGGGCAGACAGTACAAATACAATACACAATAATACAGTAGGAATCAGAGTTAGAAGAATCAGTACCATCGCTCCAGATGACGTCAGTACGATGAAACCGGTTTGAGCGATCCGACAGAACGCCACTAACACTTCAGTTTTCTGCATGCTAAATCAATGCTCTGTTGATTCAACAATATTGTGAGTACCCATTTGTTTTACCAATTAAAACTGATTTTTAAACGGTACTACACTATGTTGGGACCCCTTTCTCTTTCCTGCATATGAGATAACTTCTGACAGCACCCCCAGGACCACAGCAGGACGTGTTTTTGCCAGAGTGCTGCACAGTGGCATACACTGTGAACTCTGTAAACCCCAAGAGGGGGTACAAATCTGGTGAGTGCTGTCCATATAAGAGCACAGATTGGAGTGGATCATCGTGTGAAGCATATAACTAGATGTTCATAACAGCACGAAGCACTTTCTCTAATAACTTTATTTATATTTTTTAATTAACTTAATGGGGGCACTTATTTAATTTTTTTGTCATTGTTCACACTTTTGGAGTGGATATCACAAGTAGCACTAAGATTTTATTTATGTGGATCACTTGGGACTGCGTGATAATAACAATGTGAAAATAAATTAGCAGCTGTGATGTGCAGATGCTAATTCATTTTCACTTTGTTATTATATTTTTATATATATCACTAGTATTGTTCTTTTAAAATTTGAGACCTTATTTATTAATATGCACTAATATTTGAATATCCATTATTGTGCCTGTAACAATTCCCCAAATATCAGCACTGCATTGCACAAAGCTAGCGCCATTCCTACTCCCATCATCTCTTCAACTATTATCTCACCTAGGTGAAATAAATTAGGTAGGGGCAGCTGGTTAACCAAATTAATTAAGGGTGTAATAACCCTATATTTACTTAGACCCCTTTCACACTGAGGAGTTTTTCAGGCGGTACAGCGCTAAAAATAGCCCTGCTATACCGCCTGAAAAACTCCTGCCCGGAGGGCTTTCACACTGACGCGATGCGCTGGCTGGAGAGAAAAAAATCTCCTGCCAGCAGCATCTTTGGAGCGGTGAGAGGAGCGGCGTGTATACCGCTCCTTCCCATTTAAAACAATGGGAAACCGTGGCAATGCCGCCCGCAAAGCGCCTCTGCAGAGGAGCTTTGTGGGCGGTATTAACCCTTTATTGCCTGCTAGCGGGGGTTAATACCGCACCGCTAGCGGCCGAATCACGCGGCAAATCCGACGGTATAGCGCCGCTATTTTTACCGGCGCTATACCGCCACCACAGCTCCTGCCCCAGTGTCAAACGGGCCTTAAAGGATCACTAAATGTATTTTTTTTTTTTAGCTAAATAGCTTCCTTTACCTTACTGCAGTACTGGTTTCATGTCATTATTGTTCGTTTTTTGCTTTGAAGTTGCTGTAATTTTGCTCTGATCTCCACACGTCCTGCTTGTCTGTTTCCTTATAACCACAGTGCTGGGAGCTTTCTTACGGTGGTCTAAGCTGTCAGATTCATTTTAAAAACAAAACACTGCCCTGGATTTGTTTGTTTTTGTTCTGTGTCTCTCTCTCTACTTAACAGAAACATGAAGCCAGTTTAAAAGTGAAACTAACCTGCAGGCACATTATATGATTGATTTTTATCTATTTTTAATCATTTTTAAAAGGAATCAGTTAACTTTTATGTCTCTATACCCTGTAAACAGTCATTTCAGCAAACAATTTTTTTTCCTTTAGTGACCCTTTAAGGCAATATTTAGTTCCATTGCGCGGATTCATTTTTTACTTTAGTACCATAACCAACAAGGTTTTTCCTAATTGTATCCTTTGATTGATTTTCTTACTTTCATAACTGTGACTTGCATACGTGTGTACTTTTTTTATTTCATATCCTGCTGCGTTTTAACTGCTCATAATACTCATATCTTGACCACCAATCTTACTCCGCTGTGTATTTAAACACAGCACTCGAACTAGGATTTGTTTTACAATATTCCTGTTCCTGGCCTGATACATTGAATAAATATAATCATAAAGAAGCCACCACATTGACCATTAAAACGTCCTCACATACTATTAACGCACATTTTGTTCATTGTTTGCATTGTGGCACCGATTGGATTTCGTATATAAACACATACAAAGCCCTGGACACCTGCAGCTAATTCAGAGCCTTCGCAAAGGTTTGATATTTATTTTTAACTGAGCCTATTTGCTCACCGCTCCAAAGCCCGATGTGTAGGCAATAATAGCATTTTTGTGTTACGGTGCTGAGCTGTCATGTTGACTCAATGGCAATTGAAGTAGCAGTGCTTCATAGTAGATTATTAAGGTCCATTAAAAAGGACAGAGACAGCAATAAAACAATCCTGTTTATACAAATATCAGACCTCTTGGCCACAAAAGAATGGATTGACATCAAACACACTTGTTTAATTATAATATATTCTTTTCAGCAAATGGGTACTTTTTAAAGGAACTCTATAGTGTTGTAAAGTGTTTTTATATTACAAATCAAATTAGATTACCTTATTGTAAGTAATCTTATAAACATGGTGGGAAAAAAATGGAACTCTAGACAAATGGCTATTTTGATATACATATGTGATCTGAATTAAAGTGATATTAACCACCTAAAGGGGTTGTAAAGGTACAATTTGTTTTCCCTAAATAGCTTCCTTTGCCTTAGTGCAGTCCTCCTTCACTTACCTCATCCTTCCATTTTGCTTTTAAATGTCCTTATTTCTTCTGAGAAATCCTCACTTCCTGTTCTTCTGTCTGTAACTCCACACAGTAATGCAAGGCTTTCTCCCTGGTGTGGAGTGTTGGCCTCACCCCCTCCCTTGGACTACAGGAGAGTCAGGGCGCTCTCTACGTTGCAGATAGAGAAAGGAGCTGTGTGTTAGTGGGCGTCCTGACTCTCATGTAGTCCAAGGGAGGGGGCGAGCAGGACACTCCACACCGGGGAAAAAGCCTTGCATTACTGTGTGGAGTTACAGACAGAAGAACAGGAAGTGAGAATTTCTCAGAAGAAATGAGGACATTTAAAAGCAAAATGGAAAAAAGGATGAGGTAAGTGAAGGAGGACTGCACTAAGGTAAAGGAAGCTATTTAGGGAAAAAAATTGTACCTTTACAACCCCTTTAAGCCCCGGACCATTTGGCTGGCCAAAGACCTGGCCACTTTTTGCGATTCGGCACTGCGTCGATTTAACTGACAATTGCGCGGTCGTTGCGACGTGACTCCCAAACAAAATTGACGTTCTTTTTTTCCCACAAATAGAGCTTTCTTTTGGTGGTATTTGATCACCTCTGCATTGTTGTTTTTTTGCACTATAAACAAAAATAGAGCGTCAATTTTAAAAAAATTCAATATTTTTAACTTTTTGCTATAATAAATATCCCCAAAAAATATATAAAAAACGTTTTTTTTTCCTCAGTTTAGGCCAATACGTATTCTTCTACATATTTTTGGTAAAAAAAAAAAAAAACAACGCAGTAAGCATTTATTGATTGGTTTGCACAAAAGTTATAGCGTCTAAAAAATAGGGGGTAGTTTTATGGCATGTTTATTAATAATTTTTTTTTACTAGTAATGGCGGCGATCATCGGTTTTTATCGTGACTGCGACATTATGGCGGACACATCGGACACTTTTGACACATTTTTGAGACCATTGTCATTTTTACAGCGATCAGTGGTATAAAAATGCACTTATTACTGTAAAAATGACATTGGCAGTGAAGGCGTTAACCACTAGGTGGCGCTGTAGGGGTTATGTGTGCCCTAGTGAGTGCTTCTTACTGTTGAGGGGATAGGCTATGTGTGACAAGACAGTCATCACCGCTTCCATTTACAGGGAGCAGTGATCACTGTCATTGTCACTAGGCAGAGGGGGAGATGCTTGTTTACATTAGCATCTCCCCGCTCTATCTCTCTGTGAGATGATTGCGGGTATCCCCGTGGCGATCGAGTCCGCGGGACCCGTGGTCGTGTTCACGGAGCTTGCGGCTTGCACGCTCGCCCCCGGCAGCGCACACAATGTCGCTTCCTTAAAGGGGACGTATACATCCTTCTGCCAAGGAGTGCCATTGTCTCAACGTAAATATGCGTGCGGCGGTCAGGAAGTGGTTAACAATCCAAAAACAATAATAATGATTGACAAATATAGTGTCCAATAGTGTTGAAAATCAAGTGTTCAAATTAAAATCGGTGCTCAGTCCTTAGATAGAATATTCCTAAAGAGTCTTTACACTTCCACCAACACCTCAGTGATCACAGAACTCTCACTTCAAATCCACGTAACATGAGCCTTTGATCAAAATCAAATAGTGGTTTAAAGATGCCTCCTCCCGAAGTCTTCCTCACCAATCCTCAATCGGCAATCCAGACTGGCATGTAGGGGTGTAGACAAAAAGCCTCCAATAGTGTAATACCGTAACCATAAACCATTTATTAAAAAATATATCTCAAAGCACAGTAAAATGCGCACGTAATTAGATAAAAACATTGGCGTTTTCCCGTCTCTCGTGTTACTTCTGGTCCGCCGTGTACTCTGTCCACCCCCCTACGCGTTTCGTCACCTGACTTCTTCAGGGGTCCTCTGAAGAAGTCACGTGACGTAATATGTAGATCCAATTGTGATGTGACATAACACGTAGATCCAATTGTTTTTGGATCGTTTATTCACTATTCACAACATTGGTTATGTTTATTATGTGTATTTTTCACGCATAGATTAAAGAGTAGCGCAAGACCACTTATAATATTTATTCATGCACGTGTAGTTGTGAACTCATTAGGTATTGCAGAAATTCCCTTTTTAAGATATTTGGATCACTTATTTAATTACATAGCGCAGAGGTTTTTTGACATTCAACTGCTTGGTGATTTACACATAATCAGAAACTTGACTGTTTTAGCTTTATAGCTAACTCCATCACCTTCCTGCTTATTAGATCCTGTATCAGTATTGTAATTATGCTGATTCATTGCAGGCTGGAGGCAAAAAGGTAAAACAGGACTCTGCAAAGCCGAACCTGGTAATAGGTTTGTCACCTACCTGCCTGTGGAAGTCTTGTGTGATTCACCAGACTGGCTGGTCAGATTTACAGATTCTTTGTTAGATAAAGCGTTCGGATATATAATATGCATGTTAACTTTTACTTTTAGTATGTATTCAGCCTTTTACATTTTGGCATTTAAATCTTATTATAAAACTGTAAAAAAATGAATTGTGAAAGTTCAATCAAAATGACTTTTATGGTAAAGAATGTTACCCCGACATTTCATATTCCTGATATGTGTTTGTTGTACCATGTACTTTTTTTTATACTGTATTTTTTTAAACAGTTTTGACAAAAGAAGTAAATGCAGTGTATATGATGTAATAGCAAAACAGAATATCATTTCAGTCATCCAACAGAAAATCCTCCACAGCTGTGGAGGTGCGATATACAAAAAAGTGGAAAATAAAATAGTGTCGCATAGTAGCTGTAGTACAGTTGCAAAATATAAAAGAAAAAAAAAGTTGTACCATGTACTTGTGTTAAAAAGTATCCTGTTCTCTTTGTATTTCTTCCTTTGTGTGAAATACCTGGTGCTCCTGCCAGTCACACTGCTTTCCTATTGCAAACTGACCACACTAGGCATGGAAGCACATCCATCCCAACGTTGTCAATTTTCTCCTTTGCATTATACTTGGGAGCACAGCCTGCCTGTCCTGCAGTAGTCAGGCTTGTGCCTTTGCCCCCGGCTCAGCTAATCACTGGGAAGGTTTGTGTACTGCTGTTTCCCCGCTCCAGCTAGCCCCCTAATCCTTCTGAGAACAGAGATTATGTGATCGCTTTTTGTGGGATCAGGAGCACTCATTGCAGCTATAATTATGCCAAAAATATATAATTTAATAGATGAGCACAGTGGTGAGTTGTAAAGTGCCATACCCTATAGCACAGGTGTCAAACACAAGGCCCGCGGGCCGAATCTGGCCCTCCAGGCCATTTCATGTGTCCCTCACACCTCTTCTGCAGCTGCAAGAAAGCTCCAGCCCTCCTCTGGTCCTCCTTCAGTCCCTTACTTTCTGCTTTCAAGCGATACATCCAGCTTCTTCCCAGCAGCAGCATAAGAAAAGGGGGTACACTGTGATTTAAAGGAGAGTGGGGGACTCAACTCCTCATGGTGGGGTGGCTCTTGACATCTAATGTAAGGGGAGGGGATTCGCTGGACATCTAATCTTGCATATAAAAAGGAAATTGCTTGTTTCTGAAAAAAGCCTTAAAAGATCCCTTTATCATCCAGCATGCATGTACGTTGTTTAACAGACCGAGCTTCCCTTTGGAAGTTTCAGCAACATCTTATATGTGCCTAACTGACAAAGAACAACAGAAGTTTGTGCTAAATTTTCCAACTCAGCAAATCTCCTTAAGGGAACAGCAGGGCTCTGTCAGCCATTTCTCTATTCGTTTCTTTAGGTTGCTGGACTGCTTCAAAAATATTTCATTACACAGTCTTCATTGGTGTGTGTGACAGTTTTTTTTTTTTTATTTCCAGTGTTCCAACTACATGATTACCTGTTATAAGGGGTTATTTGGCCAATATTTTAAATTAATCATCAGTCTGATCCTCAGGGGTTGTGAGATCTCAGCTCTTGGCTACACCCATTGATGCCCATTTTGAGGCACATGATAACCACTTGAAGACCAGGCCCATTCTGACATATTTCTACTACATTTTTGGTACAAAATTACTTAGAACACCCAAACATTATAAAGGAGCTCTAGTGCTAGAATTATTGCTCTTACTATAATGTTTGTGGCAATATCTGTACGTGTTTTTTTGATTACTTTTATTTCTTTCACAAGAAATTTTAACATTTCATGTAATGTGAATAAATCATGACAGGTCCTCTTTATGGCAATATCTGGGATCTATAAGACATTGGTCTCATGCTTTCCAGGAAAAAAATGGCTGTGTTTTCATCTGCCCTAACAAGAAGTGGCGAAAATGCTCATCACTTACGATCTCCTGGACCATAGAGATCATCGGAGATGATGTGGTCTCCGAACACCTCTATTGTAAGCTGGTGCAACCACCAATTTCGGATTCAGAGAGGCACTGGAGGGAGGGGGCCCACTTCTGCCACCTGTAAAAGCAATCCAGCAGCTAATTAGCCTCTAGGATTGCTTTTACTTTGTAGTGCATCGCCTGCTGAAGAAAATGATACCGGGGCTATGGCCATTTGCTGCAGCCATAAACCCAGCATAACTACTTGAAGTCAAAAACGTGATTTTGCAGCAAGTGGATAAAGGAGGAAAAACTGACAATCCATGCCAAATGGGTAGAGCTAAAAACTCCAGCAGGGAAAAGCTGTCACCGGTGTTTCTAACAAAAACTTGATGCCAGTTTGTTGATTTATTCTCCAGATGCCCAACTACAAATTAAATATCTATTTCAGGTGGTCTTACCCTTTATATGTTTTTCTTAACAAACAATGTCAAAGAGTCATTGGCAATTGGCATATCGGAGGCTTGGTCTTTTGCCTGTACTATAGGGATAGAGAAGTGTGGAACTACGTCCAATCCCTAACAACAGAGGGAAGTGCTCTTAAATTTCCTGTCACCTTATTGCTGGCAGATGGGCCGAGAAGAAGTCAAAAGGAGTACAAATAAAGTCACAGACAATAGCAATGTGTGAGTGTGAAAGAAGCTACAAGGAGGATGACAAAGAGATCACTTTTCCTTTGTGTCCGTTAAGTTATGTGAGTTGGATTGCTGCTGTCCACGTTTTTGTTGTCACATGAAATGTATAGATTGAATAATAGAATGTCTGCTTTAGTGTGGTGAAAGATTAGAAGCCTTTTCTTCAGAAGACCCGTGCACACTGCAGTTTTGTGATTTGATAGAGCATTAGAGTGACCCTTCTATCCAGATCATTCTTGCATTGTTGCGGGTATTGTTTGCAAAGGATTTTTTCATTCTGCCAATGTTTTCATTATAATTGATAAGATGGAAACTTTTTATTCAGGCATATAGGAGCTACAGCTGAGACCTTTGTTTGTTTGTTTTGGTCAGTAAAAGGTTAAAACCTCTGCTTCCCCCAAGTTGGGGTAATCTCCTCATGTATGGTCAATGTCAACCGACATTTGGACCATGTCTATGGCACTCGGTCCGAAACGGCCAGCTTCTGTTGCATGAGCATGCTGGAAAACCAGCAGCCGACCGGCTCCCGATCAGCACTCTTATCCAATGGCTGGGAACGCTGACCGGAGTGTTCTGGCGGGGGGGCATTCCCCTGTCAGAACTCAGTAGCTCAGCAGGGGAGATCACTGGACTAACGTCAGATCGCTAGTACAGTGGTTCTGACCTGAGCTGTTCAATAAAAAATAAAAAAAACCTGATAGTGTGTATCGGCTTTAGCCTTGAGCTATTGAGCTCTGTAAACATCACACATTTTATATCTGGGCAGTTTAGCGTAATGTGGTAAATGTGACAATTAATCTATAGCTCCACCTACTGTCTTTATCAAAAAACTGGCTAAACAGAATTATAAATAATGTGGCAGCTAAATCAGTTCAGCCTCGCTTGAAGTGTGAGAGGTCAACCTTGCATCCAAAAGTCTAAAATGTATTTTACATTTGGTAATGCCTCACTCCCTAATATATGCTTCCTAGAGACACCCTCTTCCCCATAGCCAAGCATGAAACCATAAGAAAGCTTATGAACGCTTCATACTGATCTCTTGCTCTGATTTTAGCAAGAATTCTTACTTTAAAACCCAAATTTTAAATGGTGGTCAAGAGAAAACAAAAAGGTTTGAAAGTGAAATATGTAGAACAGTTTAACCCAGCCATTCTCAACCAGGGTTTTCGTGGAACCCTAGGGTTCCTCCAAAGGTGGCTAGGGGTTCCTTGAGCTGTGGCTGATTCACCTCCTGTTTGATGGTACCTACATAGTTCAGAGCCAATTCGACTTGGAGGAGCCAGTGGTATTACACCGATGATCTTCATAGTTCTCTGTAAGGGGGGCATTCTTACCACTACTGTAAAAAAAGGGCATTCTTCTCACTGACCACCAAAGTAAGGGGCATTGTTCCCACTGACCCCCAATGAATGGGTTTTATCAGGGGTTCCTCCAGACCTGAACTTTTTTTTTAGGGTTCCTCAGCGATAAAAAGGTTGAGAAAGGCTGGTTTAACCACTCAAATGACGGAGGGGCAGTGCGGCTCTTGTTCTGGGTGGACATCATATGACGGCATACCCGAACGGCTGCGGCTCTTTAACCATGTGATCGGCTGTGTCACATGTAAACACTGAAATGCTGGTAATCGGCTCTCATCGCCTCACACTGACAAAGTGTGTGGCGAGAAGAGGCGATCAGTGGCATCTCTTTGCAGGGGACATCCAGACATGTAATCAAGGCATTGATCATCAGTGCCCTGATTATAATACAGTGCCATCAATCAGTGCCAATTAGTTATGCCAGACAGTGCTGCCCATCAATGGCCATCATTGCAGTTCATAAATGCCAGTCAGTGCCACCCATCAGTGCTCATTAGTGCCACCTATCAGTGCCCATAGGTGCGGCATATTAGTACCTCCTCATCAGTGCCCATAAGTGCCACCTCATCAGTGCTGCCTCATCAGCGCACATCAGTGAAGGAGAAAAATTACTTATTTATAAAATTTACTGATAAAAACTAAGAAAAACTTTTTAAAATTTTGGTATTTTTTTTCTTATAGTAAAAAATAACCCAGTGGTGATTAAATACCAAAAGACAAAAGAAAGCTCTATTTGTGTGAAGAAAATTATAACAATTTCACATGGTTACAGTGTAGCATTATCGCGCAATTGTCATTTAAAGTGTGACAGCGCTTAAAGCTGAAAAATGTCATGGGCAGAAAGGGGGTAAAAGTGCCCTGTAGGCAAGTGGTTAAAATGCACATTTATAAATCATTGGGTTCAACTCACAAAGCTGAAACACCCTATTTTTTTATCTGAAAAGTGACAGTTAAAGGGGTTGTAAAGGTTTGTTTTTTATTTTCTAAATAGGTTCCTTTAAGCTAGTGCACGGTTCACTTACCTTTTCCTTCCATTTCCCTTTAATTTTAGAAAAGATTTGAGATTTGAAAATTGCAGTCATGTTGTATAAAACAAAGATCTTAAAGGGTGCGTAGGTTGGCCTAAGTGGGTATTTTGCACTCACCTAGCCTTCCTCTAATGACAGTACTCCCACTATAAAGTCAATTTATTATTATTGTTATTTTAATTAGTTGAAAATGCTTGTTATCCTAAGGCCTGAGAAAAGGGACAATATAAATATGCATGGTATCCTGCTGCCGAGTTCACAACACAAGTCAGCTGTATCTGATGCAGTTAAACCAAATGATGTTGTGAAGTGTTTGAAAGTGTGAAGGTGATGGCTCTGCAAACAGGGGATGGTGTCACCCTGAATATGGACGTGTCAGTAACTGATGAGAGAAGTGACAGTTTGGAAGAACATGGCTGAATGTGATCAGCTGCATGAAAGCCAAGCGTGGGCAGTGTGCTTAAAGCCAAGCTAGACCCCCCTCTGTTCTGTTCCTTACATGTCATATTTCTTTTAGCAACACGTTGTATTGTCATTGCATGTATTAGCTGGCAGAGCAGCATGAAACTGTCTTTAACATTTTTAACATAGTAGAATTTAATAATATGTGAATCACTATAAAAGATTAATTATAATAGAACGGATTTCAGATTTGAAATAAAACCTAATTCCAGAGGATATCTGGTATTCCAGAGGGCCTCAAGTACGGCCCCTGACACTTTAAGAGCAACATATTTTCATCTGCTGAGGTGCATTGCTTCAAGTGAGCCATCCAATTTAAGTAAATGGGCTTTAAGGTATTTTAACACCAGGAAAATTTGTTGCAGGTGCATTTTTTGCAACATACCACAATGCACATAGAAGGGAAAGTTGGATTCACCATTGGTGTCAATGGTCACAACCCCCCTTTCAGCTTTGGTGTCACTGAATGCAATAATAATGCCTGGAATTTGTATTAGTGACCACAATAATAACCCCCAGCATTTGTGTCAGTGACTGCAATAATACCCCCACATCAGTGTCAGTAGACGCAATAATAACCCCCAGCATTTGTGTCAGTGACTGCAATAATACCCCCACATCAGTGTCAGTAGACGCAATAATAACCCCCAGCATTTGTGTCAGTGACCGCAATAATAACCCCCAGCATTTGTGTCAGTGACCGCAATAATAACCCCCAGCATTTGTGTCAGTGACCGCAATAATAACCCCCAGCATTTGTGTCAGTAACCGCAATAATAACCTCCAGCATTTGTGTCAGTGACCAAATTAAAAAACCCCAGCATTTGTGTCAGTGACCGCAATAATAACCCCCAGCATTTGTGTCAGTGACCAAATTAAAAAACCCCAGCATTTGTGTCAGTGACCGCAATAATAACCCCCAGCATTTGTGTCAGTGACCGCAATAATAACCCCCAGCATTTGTGTCAGTAACCGCAATAATAACCTCCAGCATTTGTGTCAGTGACCAAATTAAAAAACCCCAGCATTTGTGTCAGTGACCGCAATAATAACCCCCAGCATTTGTGTCAGTGACCACAATAATAACCCCCAGCATTTGTGTCAGTGACCGCAATAATAACCCCCAGCATTTGTGTCAGTGACCACAATAATAACCCCCAGCACTTGTGTCAGTGACCACAATAATAACCCCCAGCACTTGTGTCAGTGACCAAAATAATAACCCCCAGCATTTGTGTCAGTGACCACAATAATAACCCCCAGCATTTGTGTCAGTAACCACAATAATAACCCCCAGCATTTGTGTCAGTGACCACAATAATAACCCGCAGCATTTGTGTCAGTGACCACAATAATAACCCCCAGCATTTGTGTCAGTGACCACAATAATAACCCCCAGCATTTGTGTCAGTAACCACAATAATAACCCCCAGCATTTGTGTCAGTGACCACAATAATAACCCCCAGCATTTGTGTCAGTGACCACAATAATAACCCCCATCATTTGTGTCAGTGACCACAATAATAACCCCCAGCATTTGTGTCAGTGACCGCAATAATAACCCCCAGCATTTGTGTCAGTAACCACAATAATAACCCCCAGCATTTGTGTCAGTGACCACAATAATAACCCCCAGCATTTGTGTCAGTGACCACAATAATAACCCCCAGCATTTGTGTCAGTAACCACAATAATAACCCCCAGCATTTGTGTCAGTGACCACAATAATAACCCCCAGCATTTGTGTCAGTGACCGCAATAATAACCCCCAGCATTTGTGTCAGTAACCACAATAATAACCCCCAGCATTTGTGTCAGTGACCACAATAATAACCCCTAGCATTTGTGTCAGTGACCACAATAATAACCCCCAGCATTTGTGTCAGTGACCACAATAATAACCCCCAGCACTTGTGTCAGTGACCAAAATAATAACCCCCAGCATTTGTGTCAGTGACCACAATAATAACCCCCAGCATTTGTGTCAGTGACCACAATAATAACCCCCAGCATTTGTGTCAGTGACCACAATAATAACCCCCAGCATTTGTGTCAGTGACCACAATAATAACCCCCAGCACTTGTGTCAGTGACCAAAATAATAACCCCCAGCATTTGTGTCAGTGACCACAATAATAACCCCCAGCATTTGTGTCAGTGACCACAATAATAACCCCCAGCATTTGTGTCAGTGACCACAATAATAACCCCCAGCACTTGTGTCAGTGACCACAATAATAACCCGCAGCATTTGTATCAGTGACTTGATGTCTTTAGCAGTGATGTTAACTCTCTTGGTGCAGTCAGGGGTGGTGAAATGTAATCCAATCACCCCCCCCCCCCCCCCCAAATTGGTAGTCAGTGATAGTGAAATTCCCCCCTCTACCTTTCCCCAGCACTGGTAGTTGCTGAAGGCAGTGGCAATGATATTAAACCCCTGTGGCATTGGTGCTTAGTGCAGTGTGTGGCAGGGAAATTTAAGTCCTCCTTCCCCCACACTGGTGTTCATTAGCTGTGGTGACTGTGTAAATTACCACCTCCCCCCAGTGTTGGTGGTTAGTTCAATCAGTGGCAGCAAAATGTAACCTTGCTTCCCTCACAACTCTTTTTAAAGTCTGGGTGGCTCATAATTACCCAGTGACAGTGGTGCCAGAAAGATGACTCTAAAAGGGCACACTATGCAACCTAGGCTTTCCCAGCACAGATATTGGGAGGGCATTGGTGAAAACGATTACCCAGCACACAGATTGCTGGCTGTGATGACCAGTCTCTGCAATAGGGTAAGGCGACAGACTATTTTGTAAGGACTCTAATTCCTCTTTTGTATTGCCTATTTTCTTTGTTTTTGCTCATGTATGTTCTCACTTATGCCTCGTACACATGGTCGGACTTTTGACCGTGCAAAAGTCCGCTGTGAGTCCGTCGGAAGTTCAACGGAAAGAAAAAGAACAGGTCTGTTGGACTTCCGACAAAAAAAGTCAGATGGAGGCAATACACGGCAGCACTGTCCGAGAAAAAAAGCCGCCTGACTTTTTTTCTGGGTAAGTCCGGCCGTGTGTACGAGGCATTAGAGGGCTAATTGTGTTAATTATGACTCAACAAATTCTCCATGATAATAAAAATAAAGAGTGCCCAAAAAAAACTATTGATGACACCCAATCACATTCTTCTTCCATCCTCCCAGTGCATTATAAGTTGGTGAAAGGCAAATTATGATGTCAATGCAACAAGAACGGTGGTGCACAGTGACAAGAATGTATTTTTTATCTGTGTATTTTTAGTTTAGCACAAATTTTGAGACGTTATTGCAGTATTTACCCTAAAGTAATGTTGACATACCTTTTGCATTTTACACGCTTGCTCTTATGTTTATTAATATTAATATTATTATAGAGAGACAGGGACAAGTCAAAGAAAAAGTAATATCTAAGGCCTCGTACACACGAGTAAATAGATTTGTTCAAAACGGTCTGTCCGACCGATTTGAACAAATCTGTCTGCTGGCATTTTGGTTTGCTCGCGTGTACACACGAGCAAACCAAAATCCCCGCCAGCAGACAGCGCGCTGACGTGTCGGTGAAATTGCGGTGACGTTGACGCCGCCACGTCACCGCACCAGGAAGTAAAACACTTCCGCGCATGCGTCGAAACCATTCGGCGCGTGTGCGAGAAGACATGTCTGCTGGTTAGCATACTAACCAGCAGACATGTCGGGCGGATGGGTTCCCAGCTGACAGATTTCAAAGCATGCTTTGAAATCTGTCGGGTGGCCAAATCCGTCTGTTTGCCCGTACACACGATCGAATCTGTCTGCTGAAACGGTCCTAAAACAGTGTTTTTCGATTCTCTGCCTTTTGGCTAAGATCAAGTGTAGTATCTGTTCTTATCAGTTGTCAGAGGAGAGCTGAAGCATCTCCTACATGGGAGGGTGGATGCAATTCAATGACGTCATTGCACCTGGAAGGATGGTTTGAGCAGTGGTTTCAGCCGTGCTGCCCGACAGATACTGGGGGCCGGCCCATGGTTGAGTCTGAGCCATCTGGAAGGGTGCTTCTGGTAAGGATGGGTGGCTGCTCTTGGTCTGGTCTTTTTGCAGAGTTCTAGTCCGGCCTGGCTGGCTGGTGTAAGTGCTATCTCTGTCAGAGATCCGGTAGGAGGAGCTGGCAATGCCCTGGGATGAGATGGGGTAGGATCATGCAAATCTGCGGGGTTGACGGGGGGCCTGGAAGGGCTAGTATTGGCGGAGGCTGCTACTGGAGCGGCAGTTCTCCCTAAGAAAAACTTAAAGGGCTCTCTAGCTGGTAGGGGTGGAGGGCTGCACTGGCCGGTCAGGGGGTTGGATTTTGAATGAAAAGCCTATGGTGCATGTGCCCCTGGAGTGGCAGTCCAGGGGTATCTGAGAATCACTGTGAGTGAGGGTCACTTTTATTTAAAGATACCACGGTAACTGCACCAGCAACACGCTTTTTTTTAGCACCTGCCTCCTGGGCCGGGCCTTTTGGCTAGGACCGGAGGAATTTTTTATTCCTGGCCGGAGGGCCTGGTTATTGTAGAACACAATGACCACATCTTTCACTCTCCTCTCCACTATCCCTTTTCCCCACTTTATTTTATAAGCCTATGTTTGTCACGTTTTTGTCTTATTTTTGTTTGTGCACGTTATTTGTTCACTGTGTGACTATTACGGTGCCGGTCCTCGGGCCAGCCCTGAAAGTCTTGGGAGTGGGTGAACATGGCCTTTTGGCTTAGTTCACCTGCTCTCATGGGGTCTACCTTCGGGGGAGCCCCCCCTACTACTCACTGTTTCGGCAGACCCTCCGAAGAAGTTGGGTCCGTGTCGGCTTCGGTTGTATATTTATAATATGTATGTGTATTTGGCTGTTTGGGACATTTAAGAAGGATTTGCATCTCTTAAGCCATTGTGAAGTATGGAATAAGCCTCTTTTTTAAAGCTATGTGATGAAATGTGATGTGAATACCTTCTGTTTAAGACTCTATGTTCTTTTCAAGTATATAAGTATTCTGTTCTCATTTATATTCCTTGTAACTATACGTGACAATACCCTGAGAAAGTCGTTGTAAGATATACTATGAGATGGGTCTTCATCAAACCACAACACTTCCCCACTTCTCCACTAAGGGACTCACTCCTCAGGCCTCATACACATGACCGAGGAACTCGTCGGAAAAGACACATTGTTTTCCTCGACGAGTTCCTTGTTAGGCTTGTCGAGAAACTTGACATACTGTCTTTGCGTACATACTGTCAAGACCAAATCTCTCCCCTTTCTCAAACGCGGTGACGTACAACACATAGACGGCAGGGAAAGTTCGATTCCACTGGCACAACCCTTGGGGCTGCTTTTGCTAATCTCATGTTACTGCGTGTTAGGTAAAAGTTTGGTAAGAGACATTTGCACTTTTCAGTCTGTTACAGCGTGACAAATGTGCTATTTCCATTACAAACGCTACTTTTACCGAAGGTGCGCGGGTTTCTAAGCATACACACCAACGTGTTTCTCGTCAAAAACCAGCCCGACGAGGAACACGACAAGGAAATTGAGACTCCCGTCGAGGAAAAAGAGAACTTGCTCTCTTTTTTCCTCGAGTTCCTCGACAGTCTTCTCGATGAAAAGCATGCAAAAAAGCTCTCCCACCAAGTTTCTTGATGGATTCTGTCGAGTTTCTCGGTCGTGTGTACGAGGCCTCACCCTTTTCCTTTTTCATTCCTGCCCTTGTAATTGCTTATTTTAACTTCTGCATTCCATTTATTGATTTACACAATTTTTTTTACTGTTCATCTTAAGTTTAGAATCTGGTGCAGCTGTGCATGGTAGCTAATCGGCTTCTAACTTCAGCCTGTTCAATTAAGGCCCCTTTCACACTACTGCAACTTCAAAGACACGCGATTGTACCGTGATTTTGCAGCGATTTCAGGGACTGCCTGTGTAAGTGGCATCAAAATCGGACCAAGGTAGTGCAGGGACTACTTTGAAGTCGGAACGACTTGAGGTCGTACTAATATAAATGGTTGTCATTGGAAATCATGGCAAACGACTTGTCATCATGCTACTTTGCCATCACAAATCATGGGACAAGTCAAATAAGTGTGAAAGGGGCGTAAGCTTTGACAAAAAAAAAAAAAAATGGAAGCTGATTGGTTTCTATGCAGAGCTGCACCAGATATTGCACTCTCCAGTTTAGTAATGTTATAATGTTATTTCAATTGTCTACATATATTAAAAGAAAATTGAGGTATGTGTTGTTATTTTTATAGCAAGCCCGAATACAACAAGAACAAAAAGAAAAGCTGCATGATGAGCTTCAGAGACATAAAGAACAGCTGATGTTGGAAGCAGAGCGGGCAAATAAATTGAAAGAGGAAGCCGAGCAACTGAAGAGGATAAATGAGAAAGCCAGGACAACCAAACTGGATGTAGAGGTTAGTGGAGTTGGGATCTTTATTTACTCATTTAACACTCCCCTGCAATAGAAGAGTTAGTATACTCAACAGTGGCCCTAGTCTCTTCCGTTCCATCTCTGCAGCCTCTGCATTCATTACTTCCAGGAATTGGTTCCTTCCTTCGAGCAGCAGACGGGAGCAAAGCCTGGTCTTCTGCTGCTAAATGATCGTTCAACCCTGCCACCTTAGTGGTGCTTATAAAGTGCTTTTACGGTGGTAATGGGTTTCAGCCCAAATCCTCCATGCCAAGCCTAGTTCCAGTGACTTCTGTTTTCTGGTTTATGGCCATTGTGATGATGTTCTGCATATCCATGACTAGTATGCTTCTGGTCTCGTGTTTTTGGCCTATTGCACACTTTATTCCACCTGACTATTGGAAAGAATGCTTAACATACTTTGTTGCATTGCCCTATCCCGGGCTTGTTAGCTCACCAGCAAAAATTGGTATCTTATTTATCAGTTAAAAAAATATTTGATGTTTTGAAATATTTTCTATCCTAGAAAAAAAAACTACAGTGCCTTTTCAGGGAGTGAGAGACCGTTTGCTGGCCTTGATGTTTAATTAACAAATGTCTATTATCCTAAAGACTCCCACACCAAGTTTTTAAAGATTTGGGAACCATGCTTGGCTTATGCCTTTTCTACTCTCCCTCTAAATAGTGTGGGATGTGTATGATTGACATCTGTATATGAATGATCCTGAGCCCCGCCTTTTCCCTTTGCTCCTCTATTTCTTGATGTGACTTGATGGGTCCAAGTTTATGACTACCAGCTATGTGGATCTTTCCTGGACCTCCCCTTCCTGGTTTTCATATTTTAATTATTTTTGAATACTGATGTTGATTATTTCTTCTATTTGCACCACTTAAGCCTAATGCCGTGTACACACGATCATTTTTCAGCATGAAAAAAAACTTTGTTTTTCAGCATGTCCAAAAAACAAAGTTTTTCCAACTTCATCATTAAAAACGACGTTGCCCACACACAATCGTTTTTAAAAAATGATGTGAAAAGCGTGGTGACGTACAACACGTATGACGGCACTCTAAAGGGGGAGTTCTATTCGCCTTTGGGCTGCTATTAGCTGATTCCGTGTTAGTAAAAGACGATTCCCGTTTTTCTGTCTGTTACAGCGTGATGAATGGGCTTACTCCATTATAAACAGTGTTTTACCAGAACGAGTGCTCCAGTCTCATAACTTGCTTCTGAGCATGCGCGGGTTTAAAACGTCGTTTTAGCCCACACACGATCGTTTTTTACAACCCGAAAAACAACATAATTTAAAACGACTTAAAAAAATGCAGCATGTTCGAATTTTTTTTTTTTGTCGTTTTTCAGAACCTGAAAAATGATGTGAAGCATACACACGGTCATTTTAAATTACGTTTTTTGAAGAAAAAACTTTTTTTAATGCCGAAAAATGATCGTGTGTACGCGGCATCACTGTACCCATGCTGTTAGTTCTAGCCCCTGCATGAGCAGATTTGGTGATTTCCTTTGTTACTTTGTTTTAAATGAATAACAATTATTATACTGCACTGCACTGCATCTTGAGGCACCCCATTCTAAAATGAAAAAAAAAAAAAAAAAAACGAATAGTTTTAACAGAATACAGCAACATCCACACACATAGGACACCCAAAATAAGAGGGGATTTTTTCAAAGCAAATGCATACTGGTACTGAATAGTATTCCAGTATTTCTCTTGTCTCTGTTTCACTCCCTCACTCGGCTAATGTGATCCCCAGTGCTGATAGAGAGGGGCTAGGGAAGCGGCAAACAAGGTTGCTGTGCAGGTGTCTGACCAGATTTTCTAACAACTTCTGGATTCGGAGCCAAAATTGGGGGACACACCCAAAAAATGTGAAAGTGAGTGCCCACTGCACTATTACATCTCCAGCATTGTTTTGAGATTGTTCGGTTGCGGGCATGTAAAATATCTGGGGTCCTATACCAATGCATCAGGACTTTGTATGCGGTTTCCTTATGGGATACACATTGAGAGATCCTGGAAGTGTGCTTCCAGATGCTCTCCCAATCCAGCAAGGAGATGTCATGTTGTAAGATCTGAGACCACTTTCTCATGTAGAGGTGGGTATTTGCTGCTATAGGAACTGCCTCATGCAATATTTTATAGATGGTAGAGATCATTTGGGGCTCATGAGGGCCTCTAGTGCACAGGGCTTCAAAGTCAGTTGGCTTCTCCAAAGTCAAAGAAGGGGATCTGGAGGAGAAAAAATGTCTAATCTGTAGGTATGAGTGTAGGGGAATTTAATGCTGTGTTTGCAACTCAGAAAAAGTCAGTAGATGTCGTGTCACTGGATTAACAAAATGTCGTAGTTGGAAAAGTCCTGCCTGGGTCCATGGCAGCATACAGTCATAAGAGAGGCTATCAGGGGGTTGAATAGGATATTTAAGAGTGGTGGGCTCGGGGAGGACAAGGAATAATGCACAGAGCAGCGTTTCCAAATAGACAACGTGAACAGCATGGGAGCTAAACAGATTTTCTGCAGTTGGGGCATGTGAAGAGCAGTAGAGGGCCAGACTATTTTTTTTTAAGCTGAAGATAGAAGCTGATTGGTTGTCATGCATAGCTGCTCCAGATTCTGTCTGCTCCCCAATAAATTCCTAAACCCTGTCTCTGCGAAGTACTAACACTGGCTGTGTGAATAAACATAAAATGGTGAGGGTTTAGCTAGGAATGAACAAACTAGCATTAAACAGGGGAGAGGACAGAGGGAGAAACCAAAATCACTCCAGTAAAAAAGTCAGAAAGACCCACAAGCCCCATGACATGTCAACCATAGGATTTGGAATCAGGAAACTCTTGGACCTTTAACTATTCTCTTGAGAACCTGTTTAAATGCTAAGTTCACCTTTAGGAGCATGTTACATTTTACACCAATATTTACCTCCTGCTGCCAAAGCTCCCCACTTTGTGACAGTGGGTTGGGGGATCCTCTCCCGACACCTGCTCAATTTGAAAACAGCACAGCCGTGCGGGGCTCACCCCACATGGCCACATAACATTGATCTTCTTGCCATTCAGTAACTGCTTGCCCATATTGGGGGTACGGGCAGACGGCTTACTGAGAGTCTGCAGGATCCTTGTGAATGTGGGTGCAATGTATTAAAGGTTGCAGTGTAAAAAATAATAAATGCACATTTTTTGACCCACAAAAGGGCATGCATTTTTTTAATTTTTTTACAAAAAGGTGAACTTATTCTTAAAGATTTCATTGTTTTATATTTTTTCCTTTATAATGTGTTACATTTAGTATTTATCTGAGTAAAATATTTATTGCAGAATATGAATGCAGATAAGGACAAGCTTCAAGCCCAGATTAAAATACTTTTATCTGTAAGAGAAGAAGATCTGAAGACTATAGACAGGTATAGCCAGTGTACCATTTAGAGAAAGTATCTTGGTACCTTTTACCTTTATGATATATCTGTCACTATACCTTTTTTAGATTACAGAGGGAGCTTGACAGACTCAACAAAACTTGGGAAAAGAAGTTTCAAATTCTCAAACAAAGGTATACAACTAAATCCTGCTTTTATTTTCTTTGTACTTAATTTTAAAGGGAGCTTTTAGTGTATAGTTCCAATTATGTATCTCTGTGATGTTCAATATACATATTTGTGGATTGGTCCTGAATAGACTTACATATATCAACCAGTGCAGTTGGCACTTTTTAATGAACAATTGCCAAGATAAAACAACTTACAGAATGATTCATCTGGAGATTCGATGGGACAAGCCACCTGCACACTGTATTACAGTATTTATGGTCAGTCGTGGCAGTTCTGTTCAATAGAAGAAGTATTATAAGAACCCCCCTGGCAACATCTGTCTCCTATCTTGCCATAATCCCTGCACTGCAGCCTTCAATCCACTGCAGTCTCATCAGCATTCTACACTTTCAGGAGTGTTGGAAACCTGTGTCCCCTTCAGTGCACTGTGGTTCCTTTCTATGACCCAGAGCTCAGAGGTGATGTAGTGGATCGAAGAAGGAACCACAGTGTGCAGTGGGGAACACAGGCATTTGACACCCTCTTGAAATGTTAAATACTGAAGAGACTGATGGAGACTGCAGCAATGGAATGGAGGGGCAGTATGAGTGGACACTCTAGAGCACAGGTGTCAAACACAAGGCCCGTGGGCCAAATCCGGCCCTCCAAGCCATTTCATGTGGCCCTCGCACCTCTTCTGCAGCCCTCCTCTGGTCTTACTCCAGACCCTTACTTTCAGCTTTCAAGCAATGCATTCAGCTTCTTCCCAGCAGCAGCATAAGGAAAGGGGGGTGCACTGAGATGTAAGTGAGAGTGGGGGACTCAACTTCTGATGGTGTGGTGGCTCTTGACATCTAATGTAAAGGGGAAGGGATGCGCTGGACATCTAATCTTACAGATACAATCATAATGCTCATGCGGCCCACGATGAAATTGAATTTGACACCTCTGCAGAGGTAAGTATACTATAATTACCTCTTTTTATTGTGGGGAATTTACATATTTATTTGTTCGAAGGCCTAGCATGGTTTTGTTAAAGTGAAGCAGCTTGCCATTTTTATATTTATTAACCAGAGAAAAAAAATTCTGTGCCTCTCTGAAACTAGTCTGATTTTGTTTATGAGGCCTAAACTTATCTAAGCTTTGCCAAGTACCATCTCCTGATATATAGTATTTAAAACCTCAACGACTGATAAGGACACACTTGTTGGATCGCAAAATGGCAGCGTGTAAGTGAACGTACTTTCAGAGAAGCGCACAGAAAAGGGTATTCTGGCTAATCAAAGGAAGAAATTCACATTTTAAAATGGTTGACAGTATCACTTTTTTTTTTCTTTCAAATTATTTAATTTTTAGAAATAAAAAAAAATTACAATAAATCACAATACATATCAATATGGATATAACCTAGTAAATGTCAGCAGGAAAAAAGACTTTCAGAGAGAGGGAG
The DNA here is from genome assembly GCA_029574335.1 of Rana kukunoris. Lineage (NCBI taxonomy): Eukaryota > Metazoa > Chordata > Amphibia > Anura > Ranidae > Rana > Rana kukunoris. Next base: position 50,414,049 of record CM056053.1, on the reverse strand, counting down.
ATAGAATATCCCCCCCTTAAGATTTGAGAAGGAGAGAATTTTTTTTAAAAAAAAGATCATACATTGTAATAAAATATGTGAATATTAAAAGTTAAACAATTAAATAAAAAAAATATTGTATAAATATATATATATATATATATATATATATATATATATATTAATGTAAGAGAGAGAAAGGACTCCTTATATAAGCTAACTCAATAGAAATAAGGATACTTATAATCTCCTGGTGCCCTTATCGGGTTCAAATTGCACCAGGAGCGGAATCCTTTCAACATACTGAATTACAGTCTGAACCAAACCCATTAGCCCGGATTCACAAAGCACTTACGCCGACGTATCTCCAGATACGCCGACGTAAGTACAAATGTGCACAGTCGTGTCTATGCGCCGACCCACAAACCAAGATACGTCGAAAAATAGGCTTCAGCCGCCCGACGTAACTTTCCCACACTGGCGTATAGTGGGCGCATATTTACGCTGGACGCATGTGGCGCTCCCATTTCAATTCAAATATGCAAATGAGGCAAATACGGCGGGTTCACGAATGTACTTGTGCCTGGCGCATAATATACGCGGTTTGCGTAAGTCGTACGTCCGGCGTAAAGTTATTCCCCATATAGGAGGCGCAATTAATGCAAAGGTATGGGCCAGGGAACTTCCACCTACTTCCGCTTACGCCTACGAATATACGCTATTCCGGCACAGAGTTGGGAGCATTTGCTTTGTGAATTCCATGCTTCCCTCTCCGCGCTGCGCCGGTGTAGCGTAAAAGACATACGTTACGGCGGCATATATATGTGCCGATGTATTTGAATCCGGGCCTATGTTTCTAGATAAATCCCCTTAAAAACATCACTAGGCTCCCCTAAAGAAGGGAAGAAAAATAAAAAGAAAGCGGGAAAAAGTCGGAGAAAAAAGCAGACAACACAGTTCTTGGGATTTATAACTGACACTGACTGATTTTGTGGGGGGTGTCATTTACCACTGTGTATATACCCACATGTGTGACTCTATACTTGTGTGTGCTGCACAAATGGTAAAAAGGAGGAAATGAAGTGCTTAAAAGGGAATTGAAATATGAGCTTGCTCAGGAGAGGACACCAGCTGGTCTACACAATTTCAGCCTGCAATGGGGACACAGAGAAGAAGGGAGGGACAGCTGAAGGCAGCATCAGCCAGATATATTTCACTTCACACAAAGCGAATGCTTTAGTGGCTTTGAGAGTATGCACACCCTGTTATATAACATTTAATGAGGGTTTTTCATAGTCTGGGTATAATGACACTTTAAAGCGGAGTTCCACCCAAAATTGGAACTTCCGCTTAAACCACTCCTCGCCCCCTTACATGCCACATTTTTTTTGAGGGGGGGGGGCTTCAGGAGGAGTGGGACCTCCTGTCCCACTTCCTCCTTCCGCCCAGGGACCGCTTAGGCGATACATCATATCGCCTTTTGGTGGCCCCTCCCTGTAGGCGTTCACCTGGGACACATGACAGGTCCCAGGCAATCACCTGTCCACTCAGGTAGCGCAGCGCCGCTCGCACATGCGTCGTGAGTGAGCAAGCATGAATCTGAAAGCTTTTTTTTAGCAGAGACCCTAGAGAATACAATGGCAGTCATTGCAACTTTTTATCTTGCACGGTATTTGCGCAGCAATTTTTCAAATGCGTTTTTTTGGGGGAAAAAACGTTTCATGCTTTAAAAAAATTGGCCGGCCTCCGACGATCATAGAGATTTTGGCGACCATCTGGTCTGACGGAAATCTCTATGGTGAACATCAGGGGCCGGTGGATCCGCTCTCCGACTCACCGATCGAATCGATGAGTCGGTAGAAGCACCAGAGTCCCCTCTCGCCGCCCGTAAAAATGATCAAGCGGCTGACCAGCCACTATGATTGTTCTTATGGTAGGGCAAGGGGTTAAAGTCTGTTCATGGCTTTCTTTTTTTTTTTTCAAGAATAGTATAGAGCACCAGATCACCCTATTGATTAAAATCTTGTTGGTACTCTGGCATTGCACCCCCATGCAGTCCAGGTAGGTCTACTTTATGGGGTTAATTTACTAAAGCTGGAGCATGCAAAATCTGGTGCAGCTCTGCATAGAAACCAATTAGCTTCTAACGTGGTTTGGTTTCTATGCAGAGCTGCACCAGATTTTGCACTCTCCTGTTTTAGTAGATCACCCCCTAAGTGCCTCAGATACAGGTAAAAAGGGGATTTACAAAGGAAAGATTAATGTAATGTGTGTTTTTCATTGGACAAATGTTCGCTGTGAAAACAGTCAAACTTTCTGGCAACAAATGTCCGACCGCATGTAAACAAGTCCATCGGACTAAAGTCCAAAGTACAAACATGCATGCCCAGAACCAATGGTACAGATCAGACAACAGCAGAAGTTGCCCAAAGGGTGGCGGTAAAGAGCAGAAAAACCACGTGATTTGGTGAAAGTTGGCTGAAAATGTCCTGCCATGTGTATGCATACCAAGTTCAGGGACAATGCCCTTCGCACCAAAATCCATAGAAAAGTCAGATGGAAGTCTGATCGTGTGTATGAGGCTTTACAAGCACAAACCCTTGGTATTTTCTCCCAGCAATGCAACAACATTGCTTTTACAGCTATTACTCTCATTAGAGCCAAAGCTTATGGCTCTCCAGCAGATATAATAATTTAGAGTACAGTTCGACTGTAAAGATCCATCGGCTGTAAGCAATATGCAAAAATGAGCTCTGCTGCCTTCTCCAACATCTGGCACATCACTGTTGACCTGGCACTATCATTGCCAGACTCATTAGCAAATGGTAAAGTTTAGGCAGAACCGATGAGAAAAAAAACTGGTTGCATATCAGAACATCAATTTTTTTCCAGGGCGCTCCACAGAGAATTTAGATGTATCGCCATCTCCACAACACAAGTGGCGGTTGTAAAGACCACAGCCACTTGTTTGCTTCAAGGATGAATAGGCTGAATGTGAGGCCTCGTTTTTCAGATTAGAAATGACTGACTCATTATTACACTTGGGCCTGATGCGACTGCTCATTAACTACAATTGCATCCTTATGGTATGGCCCCAGCTAGTAAGAGAGAAGAAAGATAAGTAGAGACAGCTTTATGATTTGTGGCTGCTGTGTGATAAGCCAGAGGGTGTATGTTGTCCTTTATCTGCCTCTCATTTCATAGACTGCGATTTGCCTGTTTGCGCTTTGAGTCATATTTTCCCTTTCACTATCTTTGACTTTATTAAACATTGTTCAGTTGTGTCAACTCAAGGATGCTGTTTCTGAAATACATGTTTAAAGTCCTTTTTTTACTTCTCTTTGTCTTTTTTATTGCTATAAATGGTCTATCTCTACATATCCTGACCCCTAAATGTAACACAAAAAAGTATAAAAACGAAAGGTTATGAAAAATGGCTTCTAATTTAATTCAAACTGTTGAGATATATAACATTTATTTTATATTGCCATTCTTTGTTAGGATACTTATACGGGTGGTCAGCCAATGTTATGTTTGATTTGTACAATTAAAGTCTGAGATGTCCTCTGTTCTCCATAGTCCTGGGGAGAAAATATAAATGTTGGACAGGCAGGGCAATATATAATTACTGCAATTACAGTGCCTTGAAAAAAATGTCATACCCCTTGAAATTTTCCATATTTTGTCAGGATGGGGATAATAATAATAATTGGGATTTTATGTGATAGACCAACACAAAATGTAAAATGATAAATGGTTTTCCAAATGTTTTACCAAAAAAATATGAAAAGTGTGGTGTGCATTTGTATTCATCCCCCTTTACTCCGATACCCTTAACTAAAATCTAGTGGAACCAATTGCCTTCAGAAGTCACCTAATTAGTAAATAGAGTCCACTTGTGTGTAATTGAATCTCAGTATAAATACAGCTGTTCTGTGAAGCCCTTAAAGGTTTGTTAGAGAACCATAGTGAACAAACGGCATCACAAAGGGCAAGGAACACAACAGACAGGTCAAGGAGAAAGTTGTGGAGAAGTTTAAAGCTGGGTGAGGTTATAAAAACATATCCCAAGCTTTGAATATCTCACGGAGCACTGTTCAATCTATCATCTGAAAATGGAAAGAGTATGGCACAACTGCAAACCTACCAAGACATGGCCGCAGGCATGGACTGGCCATAGGAACTACAGGGAGTTTCCCGGTGGGCCGATGGCTCAGTGGGCCGGTTTCAGTGACAGCCTGTCAAAATAATGGCTGCGCAGCTCGCCCTCCACTTCATGCAGTGATGTGAGAAGAATGAGGAAAATACAGAGGAGAATAAGTGAAATAATAAAAGAGGTGAGTGAGGACTCCTTTATGTTATGCTACTTATGTTTTTTGCACAATTGTGTATAGTTTATATACTGTTTTTGTTCTTGTTTGCAAGCATAAAGTGGGCCAGTCTGGATAAAGTCCAGGGCCAAATTTTGGTCTCAGTCCATCCCTGCATGGCCGTCTAACTAAATTGACAGGCCAGGCAAGGAGAGCATTAATCAGAAGCAGCCACGAGGCCCATGGTAACTCTAGAGGAGCTGCAGAGATCCACAGCTCAGGTGGGAGAATCTGTCCACAGGACAACTATTAGTCACACACTCCACAAATCTGGCCTTTATGGAAGAGTGGCAAGAAGAAAGCCATTGTAGAAAGAAATGAAAACCATAAAGAAGTCCTGTTTGCAAGAAGCCATGTGGGGGACACAGCAAACATGTGGAAGAAGGTCCTCTGGACAGATGAGAAGAAAATGTTAGTTTTTGACCTAAAAGCAAAATGCTATGTGTGCCGGAAAGCTAAAATTGCACATCGCCCTGAACACACCATCCCCACTGTGAAACATGGTGGTAGCAGCCATCCCCTGTGGGGATGCTTTTCTTCAGCAGGGACAGGGAAGCTGGTCAGAGTTGGTGGGAAGATGGATGGAGCCAAATACAGGGCAATCTTAGAAGAAAACCTGTTAGAGTCTGCAAAAGACTTGAGACTGGGGCAGAGGTTCACCTTCCAGCAGGACAACAACCCTAAACATACAGCCAGAGCTACAATGAAATGGTTTAGATCAAAGCATATTCATGTGTTAGAATGGCCCAGTCAAAGTCCAGACCTAGATCCAATTGAGAATCCGTGGAAAGACGTGAAAATTGCTGTTCACAGACACTCTCCATCCAATCTGACAGAGCTTAAGCTATTTTGCAAAGAAGAATGGGCAAAAATGTCACTCTCTAGATGTGCAAAGCTGGTAGAGACATCCCCAAAAAGACTTGCAGCTGTAATTGCAGTGAAAGAAGGTTCTACAAAGTATTGACTACAAAATATATACTATTGACAAAGTATTACATTTTGAAAAACATTTATCATTTTCCTTCCACTTCACAATTATGTGCCACTTTGTGTTGGTCTGTTACATGACAAAATGTGAAAAATTTCATGGGGTACGAATACTTATCCTTTATACAGTGCCTTGCGAAAGTATTCGGCCCCCTTGAACTTTGCGACCTTTTGCCATATTTCAGGCTTCAAACATAAAGATATAAAACGGTAATTTTTTGTGAAGAATCAACAACAAGTGGGACACAGTCATGAAGTGGAACAAAATTTATTGGATATTTCAAACTTTTTTAACAAATAAAAAACTGAAAAATTGGGCGTGCAAAATTATTCAGCCCCCTTAAGTTAATACTTTGTAGCGCCACCTTTTGCTGCGATTACAGCTGTAAGTCGCTTGGGGTGTGTCTCTATCAGTTTTGCACATCGAGAGACTGAAATTTTTGCCCATTCCTCCTTGCAAAACAGCTTGAGCTCAGTGAGGTTGGATGGAGAGTGTTTGTGAACAGCAGTTTTCAGTTCTTTCCACAGATTCTCGATTGGATTCAGGTCTGGACTTTGACTTGGCCATTCTAACACCTGGATATGTTTATTTGTGAACCATTCCATTGTAGATTTTGCTTTGTTTTTGGATCATTGTCTTGTTGGAAGACAAATCTCCGTCCCAGTCTCAGGTCTTTTGCAGACTCCATCAGGTTTTCTTCCAGAATGGTCCTGTATTTGGCTCCATCCATCTTCCCATCAATTTTAACCATCTTCCCTGTGCCTGCTGATCAGCATCTCCCTGCAGGAGGGAGACGCTGTGTTCCCAAGGGAGGGGAGGGGACAAGCACACTGACTAACCCCCAGCCAGAACAGCTCGGATGATGGGGGCAAGCTTACTGAAGAGAAGCAGGAAGTGAGAAATTCAGACAAAGAAAAAAAACATTTAGAAGGGAAATCGAAAGAAAAGGTAAGTGAACCAACAATGCACTAGCTTAGAGAACGCCGCCTGACGTGTATTACAGCCAGCGTCGGGTAGGCGGCCACTGCTGATGACGTCGGCGCATCGGCGCTTTGAAACGCAGATGGAGTAGTGTTTACGCTCCAGCATTCAGAAATAATGACACCCTGCATCGCGCCATGTGGAGCGGGGATCTGCAGCGCCACTATCTGTGAAGGTACTGCACTATCTGTGAAGTACTGCGCTATTTGGTCTTGGGTACATTGGCAGCATTGGAGTGACTTTTACATCGCCTCCCTTCTGGTGCTTCAATTCAATCAATTATTTATTTATTTTTCTCCCCTTTTTCTTCCCTTTTCTCTCTTCTACCTCTGCCCTTGGTGATTTTCTTTCCATGGCACTAGAGTGGCCATTGGAGATTTGCATGATTATTGATTATGTATTGTTTTTCATTGGGGATCTACAATACACCTCCCCCAACTATATATATATATATATATATATATGTGTGTAGATCTTTTTGTATGGCCCCTGGGAGGGCCCCTATGGTCTGCAGAGGGTGTGGCCTCCTGCTATTCATTTATTGAATGTAGTACTATATAAGTAGTGTCTGTGGAAGGGTCTATACTGCTGAGCTCTGATGAAGAGGCCCCAGGTGCCTCGAAACGTGTAGTTGTGGAGTGCGGTCTGAGGGGAACATACCTCATTGTCTGTTGACAAGCCTGTTTTGTTATGTCTTTTGTGAGTAGTTTTTAATATTTTTATTATTCAATAAATTGTCAAGTGGTAATACACCAGGCTGGTGCGCCTTTCTTTTCTTTTTCTACTAGCTTAATGAAATTTAGAAAATAAAAAACAAACCTTTACAACCCTTATAACCAAGTTATAGCAAGTAAAGTATAAAAGAATTAGGTGAATTACAAAGTGGTGCACACTTCTTATTATGGAAAAAAAATCAATCAATATGTTGAACAATTTTTTATGATCTCTCAGACTGAATTCATCAAGGCTTGACTAATGTTCTCTAGAAACCTGTCATATATATATATATATATATATATATATATATATATATATATATATATATATATATATATCCACATACTGATCTACTTGAAAAACTATTTCTTATGTGTGAGCGAAGGCTGATATACTGTATGTGTGTCCACTGAGTATCTGTTCCTCATAAGTATCTATCTATCTATCTATCTATCTATCTATCTATCTATCTATCTATCCAAGAGCTCCATAGATAACGTTTGGTGAGAAATCATTAATGTTTGGTGTGGCCAACTGTGAAAATACATTGTTACTTACCAGGAATGGATATTCAGTGAACACACATCAATCATCCTTTTCCTGCATACAAATAATAGTTGTTCAACTAGATCCGTATGTGGCTATTCATATAGAGGACAAGCTACATGTGGGACATTAGTCAATCCTTGATCAATTCAGTCTATGAGAGATTGTGACAGAGTACTTGTTCAACATATTGATTAATTATTTTCCATGATAAAGGTGGACCACTTTGCCATTCACCTAATTGTTTTATATGTTGCCTGCTATGATTTGCATGCCAGTGTTTATGTTAATATGGATACACAGTGATATTTCTAGGAAATAGACCAGGACCAGGCATATTAATACTGGCCATGGGTATATGAAACCTTGTGGACACTCAAAGATCACTTATTGAATATTCTGCAATTTAACTAAATAGTGTCTCCCAGGAATTGTCAGTTGTATTTCTATTTCATGGGAGGGAGGATATACAGCACATGAATAAGGGATATAATTCATAATGTTGTTTAAAAAAAATGTTGGTGTTGACTTAGATCTCCATAGATTTCTTTATTTTTGCTTTATATATTTTGAAAAGCTAAGAATTTGTTTAGCAAGTACAGCAGATACCTGTTGATCTTGTAAGAAATTAAGTGTTCTTGTCACTTCCTATAAGCTGAGCAAAGGTTTTCTTCCTTCATGTTATCTTCTGTAAACGTCCCATTGCTCTGCCCCCCCCCCCCCCCCCATGTAATGTAGACGAAAAGATTTGGACATGTTTGTAGTTCATATCATAAGGGCAGCCTAGGTTGACTACCATAGCAGGTCAACCATAGCGGCCCGGCGCTCCAGTTACCATAGGGAACTACATAGATACAGTGGAGGGGGTGATGTAGCTACCTTGGGACAGGAAGTGTGTTATTCACAGAATCATTAGGTGACAATAAAGAACCTTGAAAAAAGTTAAATCAATGCAGCCATCCCTTTAAGGTCTGGTAAACTGCAATATATTATTTCCAAAACAGTAAAAGTAAATAATCACCACAACAGCAAACACCCACTTTCCCTCAGTGCTCATGAATCTGTTAAAATAAACAGGTCACAGACCCTTCAGCTGCTTCTATTAAAGCGGAGTTCCGCACAATTTTTTTAAGTCAGCAGCTACAAATAATGCAGCTGCTGACTTTTAAAATATGGACAATTACCTGTTCAGGGCCGCCCGCAATGTCGATACCTCAAGCTGATCTGTCCCTTGGCTCTCGGGTGCCATCTTCGGTAACAGAATCAGGAAGTGAAGCCTTGCGGCTTCACTCTCTGGTTCTCTACTGCACTTGTGCGAGTCGCACTGCATGATCTGAATGGTCCCTGCTGCCTTCTGGGACCTGTGTGTCTCCCAGAAGACAGAAGGGGGGACAGAGGAGGCGCGGGACATGGCGTAGATATCCGTGGATATCTGTGCCCAGAAGTGGGAGCAAATACCAGTATTAGCCAGATATCTGCTCCCCCCACCCCCTAAAGGTGACAAATGTGACACTGGAGGGGGGGGGGATTCCGAAAAGCAAAAGTTAAATTTTTAAGTGGAAATCCGTTTTAAGTGAATCGGGAAGTAATAAAGGATATATAGGTATTAGAAGCACTAAACTCTTGTATCAATCACAGAAAGATATTCATATTAAACAAATAATAATATATAAAACCCTCTGACGAAGTCTATGACAATATGCGTTAGGTTGAGGCTACACGGCCACTCATCTTGTCTACCCTCGTGGAGCCCAACCTGGGCATCGCCGTGAGGCTGCGTACACACGTCCGAGAAACTCGACGGGCGAAACACATCGTTTTCCCCATCGAGTTCCTTGTTTGGCTGTCGAGGAACTTGTCTAGCCAAATTTTCCCATTCCCGTCAAGGAAAAAGAAGACATGGTCTCTTTTTGGCTCGACGAGTTTCTCGACAGTTTTCTCGGCGAAGAGTGTACACACGGCCGGTTTTCTCGACAGAATACGTCTCGCATCAAGTTTCTTGATGGATTCTGCCGAGAAAACCGGTCATGTCTACGTGGCCTGATCCTTTCAATAATAAGAGCAGTGGAGTGACACCAGGCAGGCAAGCTACTGTTTACATTCTAATTTTTAATCCTATATTTGTAAGTAATATATGTAAGTGGGGGGTTTGGGGTTTAATTAATAACTGTTTAAAACTGAATTATGCTATGAGAGCTTCTTTATCCTTTGGACATGATCACTGATGAGCTTGGGATCCAGTAGCAAACTATTGGAGTCTGGCATTCCAAGATAGAACACAGTGTGAACCCATACAGACCTAATACTGGTGAAATTACGTTAGAAGTTAAAGAGGTAGTCCGTAACATGATCCGATAACCAGAGAAGAAAGTCCTCTTATTTGTGGAGTTTAAGGTATTTCATCAGATTTCTGATGAGTTTAAAATCTTAAGGGAGCCGTGTTACATGTGGTTTAGTGAAGGGATAAAGATTCTGAGGAATTACAATTAAAAAAAATTCAACACTCCCCCATGCACTGTTGTTTATTTTGTTACAGCTGATTACTCTACAGAGACTTTTCTATTCTTGTTTATAATGAGGACATTGTGCTGGTTTTATATATTATTATGTGTTTTGAAATTAATATCGTTCTATGATTGATACACGAGTTTAGCACCGCTAATGCCTATATCTCCTTTGGGTGTGTAGACATATGCAATTTGTTATTATTTTTTGTTTGTTTTGAGTTTAGATGCACTTTAAGGTTATGAGCAGACTTAGGGCCCTTTCACACGTGCGGACGAACGGTCCGCTTTTTCTTAGTCCGTAAACGGACTTAGAATGGGGCCCTATGGGAGCGGATCCTTTAGCAGATGATACGTCCGCCTACGATCCGCGTCCGTCTGGATTCGTTTTGCGGACGGAAGAAAACCCTATTTTTCTTCCGTCCGGTGGATCGGATCGGATGCAAACGGACAGACTGTCTGTTTCCATCCGATTCCCCATAGGGGATAGCGGAGGAGAGACAGGGCAGTCCCTGCACAGTGTGCGGGGACCGCCCTGTCCGCCGACAGCTGAGCGGGACCCCCGCTGAGCTGACGGACACACACAGAGCGGACCGAAAAACGGTCCGCACCGTGTGAAAGGGCCCTTACTGACCTCTGTCGAGGCCCGAGGTAAAAGGAGGTCGAGCCCAACTATGCTTCTCCAGAAACGTAATGATTTATGTATAACTTTAGCAGCCTGAATCTTGAAATAATGATTATTTTGACTTTTGGTAACCTCTGATAATAAATTTTAATGTGGTGCTTAATTTGAATTGTCCAGGTTTATTTTAAAGTGTTTTCTGGGGATCACTTTTTATTTGAGATCATTTGACTTAACATGGCATTTATCATTGTTACATTGATGTCTGTTTTTGTTTGTCATTTAAGCTTTCATGCCATTAAAGATGAGATGTTTCTGAGGCAAACTCTCCATCGACAGGCAATAAATCTGCATAAAGTGTCTGTCAGTTATATGGTATGTAATACATCTATGTATACCATGTATTTAGAGTTCTGTCCACCCAAAATTAAAGCGGAGGTTCACCCTAAAAAAATCTATGTACCATTACATCCAGCGTACTTTGGATATGTGCAGTATGCTAGACTTTTTATTTTTTTCGCTGTACATACCGTTTAAAAGTTATTTTTCACCCGGCTTCCGGGTTCTCCCTCCCGTGGGGAATAGGCATTCCTAGAGGGGCGTAGATGATTGACGTGCGGTCAAGGCGTGTCACGCGTTCCAAAAATAGCAGAGCTGGGACTCGGCTCTATACGGCGCCTGCGCCTACCGTGTAGAGCTGACTGTGCAGGCGTCAATCATCTCTGCTCTTCCTAGGAACGCCGATTCCCCAGGGGAGAGAGAACCCAGAAGCAAGATGAAAAATAAGTTTTAAACGGTATGTACAGCGGGAAAAAAAAAGTCCAGCATACTGTACATATCCGAAGTATGCTGGATGTAATTGTATATAATTGTTTGATGGTGAACCTCCACTTTAAAGGGTTTATTTTCTGATGTAGCTTGGCTATTGATGTGATGGGCATCAAAAGACTTTCAGTTGATATAAATCCCAATTTTATTTGAAAAATAGTAAAGAAACATACAATGCATATAGGGAGTTTTCTTTCAGTTTTTTTTTTTTTGTACAACAATAGTACAAAAGATTAATCTTCAATATCAAATATAGAAAAAGAATGGGAAAAGGGGAAAACCGCTGCCAGTCTACAAGTCAAAAATAACTGATTAGAGTATAAAATTATTCTGGGATGATAAGCCATTCTCTACCTCAAAACTTCCAAAAAACTGCTTCCCAAAGCAAGTATTAGACCAATGTACAATCACGAGAGACCACACTTCTGGCAAAAGCCAGTCTAAAGAACATTCAGAAATCCAAAGTGCCAAGGAGGTCCAAGAGACAAAGAAAAGGAAGGAAAGAAGGACAGGTCTGGTCAGGGACTAAAGTAGACACTCACACCTCACAGTCATGGAAAATGCATTACGTTACAAATGAGACATGCATATGGTTACCCCACGGTTCCCAGGTCTTTTCAAATTTGTTATACATATCTTGTAAAACACTGACAATATTCTTATGTGACTTTTTTCTTTGCTTGAGCCAGAGACATGGTAGGTTGCTTCCAGAATTTAACAATTAGTAATTGTAGTCCTCAGTAAGATTAAGAGGATCAGGCAGAGGTGGCTAGGGATGCTATCCACTGAAGCATTAAGAAAAGCAATGTGGGGTGTCTGAGTAACTGCCACACCAAGGTGAATATTCTGTTCCAGAAGAAATTAATACTGGGGCATTTTAACCAAACATGGTACATAGACCCTCGCAAGTGGTAGCTTCAAAATCAAAGAGGGGATATAGAGGGGTACATATTAATTAGACACGCCAGGGCCAAGTCCCAACGGGTGAGTATCTTCAGATTAACCTCTGTCAAAGCAAAATCAGGATATCAGTATAAGATGTTAGGAAACACTTATGCCATAGATCTAAATCTCTCCTGCCCATGGTCCCTGTCCCAGGCAATCATATAAGAGAATTTGGGCGGTGAGCCCAGCAGCAGCCCATACTTGAGCGATATACCACCCCTAGCTGACTTGTGTCCTGTGTACACCACTTCTCATATGGAGTTGCCTGATATTAGTCTTGCTTTTTGGGCCAAAGTGACCTATAAAGTGCGAAATCTGAAAAAATGTGAAAGTGCTCCGATGGGGGCATTTCAAGAGTTTCTATGCAGTGGCGTCATTTTGGGGATTTAAAGGCTTTGAGAATCAGCTGGTAAATATCTGGTAATATCTTTGGGTTTAGTTTCTGGATCTTAGAAGTTCTTTTGTTATTCTTCAATTTTTTTCATGTGCATTGATCTGTGTTTCAAACATGTAGCCAAGGATCAGAGCACAGGAAAATCTAAAATAAAAATTCTGAAAGAGATAAATATTGGATTTTTAACAACTGAAAGTGTTCTGATTTTCACTACTTCACACCTTACCCACCAATTCTTAAGCTGTCTTGCCTTGCCACAGACTAAAATTGCATGTGATGTTTTTCAATGTCTGTGGCTGTTGTTCACAAAGGTTAAACTGTAGCCCAGATCTGATCACTCTCAGGTATTCTGGAATTTGTGGATCCGTGAGCAGACCAGATCAAGGTGTAGGCGACCCCAGAATACCAAAGATTGTACACTGCATTTACATACTTTTAATATATAGTTGTATATAACCAATTCTTATCTGTATAAAGAATCTGTCTAGTCGGAAGCCATATTTCAGTTAGGTGATGTCTTGTGGGCTGAATAACCCTATATCCTGGGAACCCCAGATTTGAAATCTTCCTAGCATCTTGAACTCTCTCTCTGCTCCAAGCTTTTCTGTTTCGTATTCCATATACTCAACCAAAGATAGAAATATCAGAGGCCTGAGCAATTAATTTAAATCTTTCTTTGATAAAGAATCATTATTTTTCTCTATATATTATGAACATATAAAAGTAGTGTTCTTTCAGTGTGGTTTTAAATGGGGCGTGAATTTCAATTCAGTAATTCATAGTACATTATTTTTTCATCTTGTGTACAGACAGATGGTACATTGGGACCCCTTCCTCCTGATCTACCTGTACGGAATAGCTTCTATCCCCTTAGCTTACCTCTGGTAAGTACAAATGATACATATTCCTTGACTTATGTTTGAAAGGAGTAAAAGCTAACCTAACTATCTTTTCTAGCCCCAAATAGGAGCTAAGCCACCTTCTGTTATGCATATGAATTCTGATAACCAACTAGATGCTTCTGAGCAAGAAATATATGTGGAGAATGGTAAGGTTTGCACATAATAAATGATGTAATATGGTAGTATGTTCTTTTTGAAATCTGAAGGCTATTACTTTACACTATTGAAGCTGTAACCCCCGGATTCCTCAATCAAAACTCCACTTGCTTATGGTCCGTTTCCTAATGGTGGGTGGAGCTTTCTGAGGTTGGCACATGTGTCTAGAAATCTGAGTCTGTGACCATCAACAAGTCCTTTTCTTTTTGCCTCCTTCAATTTAAATATTGGCAATAGTGTATATGAAGATTAACTTACCTCTCTAATACATTTTGATATAAGGAATCACCAAAGCATTTCCACAGCCTTATGCCGCATACACACGATCGATGTGTGCTTTTGGTCAGATATTCCGACCGTGTGTAGACTCCATTGGACATTTGCTGTCGGAATTTCCGATCACAAAAATCCTACTTATACTTGGAATCATTGAACTTATTTTTTCTTGGCTCGTCGTAGTGTTGTACATGACCGCATTGTTGGCATTTGGAATTTCAGATAACATTTGTGTGACCGTGTGTATGCAACACAAGTTTGAGCCAACATTCCATCGGAAAAAAATCCACGGTTTTGTTGTCGGAAATTCCGATCGTGTGTACGCGGCATTACTGTATTGTATTGTATTGTAATTTTTATGATCAATGGACTTCTCAGTGAATGATGATAATTCACAGGAGGCAGGATATATATTAAATGTGAAACTAGATCACTTACGTTTTAAACTTCAAGGAAGAGCAAAACTTTTGGTATTTGCCCCCCTTCCTGCTGCTTGCTAGCTAACACAAAGACATCAAGAAAACGTGGCACTTTGAAAACTTGATCTTCTTTCAGCTACTTGTGCACTGGTCTTCCTAGGACAGATTTGTAGTGGTGGGCAGAATTTGTGTGCAGTCAGAGGCAGCCAATCAGTGCCTTCCCAAATGCACAGATCCCACCCCCTGTCATGGCTTGAGGCTGTGACTGGAACCGGAGGGGACCAGATGAAAGCCTGGACCCGAAAAGGTATATATTTAGGCATTATTACGCACTGATTCTGTGAATCTAAATGCATTATTTACCCAACATGGTAAAGTACTATTTTAATTTAGCTTATTTAGTCTATGTTTACTTACTTTTAATTCATTCATGTAAGCAACAGAAGGACTGAAAATTGAGAAAATGCTTTAACAGGTTTGCTCTAGTGCTGTTCACAATAATTAGAACCTCTACCCTAAGATCATTGGCCACATGATTTATGCCAGGGTGCTAGGTATTTGGACAATCCCAATCCCAAAACCATATAATATGAAGTCAATACTTACCTGGCAGGGGAGACACCATGATCATGAAGGTGGTTCTCCCAGGGCGAGGCTCGGCCATTGCACTCTGGCTGGGCTGATCGTGGTGTCTTCCCTGCCACTGCTCTGCCTTTTGGCTAAGATCAGGTGTGGTATCCGTTCTTATCAGTTGTTAGAGGAGCGCTGAAGCACCTCCTATATGTGGAGGGTGGATACAATCCAATAACGTCATTGCACCAGGAAGGGTGGTTTCAGCAGGGACTACACCGTGCTGCCCGATAGATACTGGGGGCCGGCCAATGGTTGCGTCTGAAACATCTGGAAGGGTGCTTCTGGTGAGGATGGGTGGCTGCGCCTGGTCTGGTCTTTTTGTCGGGTTCTAGTCTGGCCTTCAGGCTGGCTGGTGTAAGTGCTATCTCTGTCAGCGATCTGGTAGGAGAAGCCGGTGATACCCTTTGATGCGTGGGGGTAGAACCGTGCAAATCCACTGGGTTGATGGGGGAGTCTGGAAAGGCTAGTATTGGTGGAGGCTGCTAGATGGGGGCAGCTTTCCCCAAGAAGACCTTGAAGGGCTCTCTATCTGGCAGGGGTGGAGGGCTGCACTGGCCGGTCGGGGGGTTGGATTTGGAACGGAAAAGCCTATGGTGCATGTGCCCCTGGAGTGGCAGTCCAGGGGTGTCTGAGAATCACTGTGAGTGAGGGTCACTTTGATTTAAAGACACCACGGTCACTGCACCAGCTACACGCTTTTTTAGCACCTGCCTCCTGGGCCGGGCCTTTTGGCCAGGACCGGAGGAATTTTTTATTCCTGGCCTGAGGGCCTGGTCATTTTTGAACACAATGACCACTTCTTTCACTCTCCTCTCCACTATCCCTTTCCCCCACTTTATTTAATTTATTGCCTATGTTTGTCACGTTTTTTGTCTTTTTTTGTTTGTGCACGTTTTGTTCACTGTGTGATTAGTAGGGTGCCAGTCCTCGGGCCAGCCCTGAATGTCTTGGGAGTGGGTGGACATGGCCTTCTGGCTTAGTTTGCCTGCTCTCATGGGGTCTCCCTTCGGGGGAGTCCCACCTAGTACTTGGAGGGTTTTGTTTCGGCAGTCCCTCCAAGGAAGTTGGGTCTGTGTCGGCTTTGTTTGCTCGGACCACAGTACCTAAGTCCCCGTCTGGAGCCTAACGCCCCGGGGATCAGGGTTTGGGTCCCTGTTGCACAGGAGGACCACTTGACGTTGCACCCGTCTGCACGTTTTTGTGAACACTCTTTATGTGTGTGCACATTTTTCTGCACCGGGTGGAGTTTTTTGGGTGTGTTCACACTCCATAGGCTTTTCAAAAAAAAAAAAAAAAAATGAAGTCAAACCTAGCCCTTTGAATTTGTATGCAATTAAACAGGCCATTGCCCTACATAGTTGAAGGTAAATCTATAGGAAACTGAATAAGAAAATAGTTTAGCATATGGCTAGCTTAAGTCAGGTCCAGTTATACCTCCTGTGGTCACCAAAGAAGTCCTTGGGTTTACACTATTTTGAGGCTTTTTTCCAACTTAATAGATGATTGGTAAATAATAGATTCTAAAGTATCAGTGGCTGTTCCCCTGAAGAGGCCCAAAGGGCAAAACATGTTGGGAGTACCAATCTTAGTACCACTGCAATATATGAGGATAACGAGACCATAGAAATAGAAAAATAGCACTCACATTGCCAACATCCGTAAATAATGTAGTAAAGAAAAAAGAAAAAAATCGAGGTATGAGCCCTGATCGGACTTTTAGCGGCACAGTAAACAATAGAGGTGTGTAAAAAAAATATATAAGTGTTTAATAGAAAAAGAGAACCACATATATGAAATAAGATACAAGGACAATGCAAATATGAAAAATCATACATATGAATACATATTAATGATGAGAACCCGAATGCATCAACGCATTTTGCCTTTGGGCTTCTTCAGGACGCAGGTTCAGAAAAACAGTAATTGTAGAAGCAAGAAAGGGATCTCACGCTATACATAAAAACAAAGACATTGGTTTATGAAAAAAATACCGACAAATTCATCTATGTAAGCATTAAAAAGGGCACAAAACCAAAAATAGGTGTGGAAAATTAATGAGAGGGAGGAAAAAAAAGAGACCATGTTATTATAATGTTTTTAGCATTGAATTTTTTTATTTTGTTATTTAAAGTGGTTGTTAACTCACTAAGTGAAATTTACAGTATCCTCTGTTTATTCATGTAATCTGCTCCTGTGTCTGTGCCTTTGAAAACTACATTCATATAAGGGTCAAATTAGTTGATGTGTGGTTTGTTTGGGTTAATAGAAGAAATAGGAATCCCCCTTGTAATAGGGCCTAAGAACTGAAGAGCAGCAGGCTCTTCGGGGAACATGATAAAATATTAGTGTCCGAAGCATCCACCATAAACCTGAAATATCGCTTTTGATTGTAGTCTTCCTCTACTAAAATTAAGATACTTGTACGAACCCTGGAATGCACCATATTTTGTCTGCCATATGTAACTATACCTCGGTCCATAAAATTATGGTAATAATGCATCTCTTGTATCCTGTACATCAGGGATCTCCAAACTATGGCCCTCCAGTTGTTCAGGAACTACAATTCCCATCATGCTTAGTCATGTCTGTGAATGTCAGAATTTTACAATGCCTCATGGGAAATGTAGTTCCGAAACAGCTGGAGGGCCGTAGTTTGGAGACCCTTGCTGTACATGGACAACCATGTGCTAGAGCAGAATTAATTATAAACTCTCTTTGCTTCACTGAGCAATTAGCCCCAACAATAACATTCTGTAATACAGATGATTCGGATTTGTTGTTGGCAGCATCATCGGGGATCTGGAGATTATGCAAATCAGGTTGTTTATGAAAATATGCGCTTTGGTAACCTAACTGCATGGAGTCCTTCCAGCTACTGTAAAACACCTGGTATAGCCATTGTGATTATATAGAAATATGCCCCCTCTGTTATCTGTGCTTTTTCCGTAAATATGTAATGTAAAAAAAGTGAAAAACTGGTTCTTCAGTCAACAATGTAACTATTGCATTCTTTTTTTTATTTATTTTTAGTTATGTTTCCCCCAGTGACACTGCAAATGACACTCCTTAGCCCTTACTTTTTAAAGTCAGTTGTTGATTGGCATAAGTTGCATGTGTTTTTGCTACTGTAAGAAAATCTCGAGAAACAGTCGTGATGGGGCTAATACAAGAATTAGAATATTCTGATTCTTGCAAAAGTCCTATTGTATTTGGCTGTCCTTAAAATGTAGATTCATCTTTGCAGTTTAAAGATACTCTGTGGCTTTTGGTGGGTCTGAAGTGTTTGCAGGATCTTACCACTGACATTTTCTTTTGCTGTTACATGTTGGCTAATGTCTAGAGACCCCTTTTGGCCACATTGGGCGGTCTAATTCTAGATTGTAAGCTCTAACGAGCATGGCCCTCTGATCCCTCCTGTATTGATTTTTTATTGTGACTGTACTGTCTTCCCTGATGTAAAGCACTGCCCAAACTGTGCGCTCTATATAAATCCTGTATAATAATAATAATTAGACATGTGCATTCATTTTCGTTAGAATGCATATTCGTCCGAAAATCTGGTATTTTCGTTATCGTTTTAACGAACGAAAACGAAAGCGCATGAAACGAAAACCGAAAGATCCAACATAAAAAATGCTTTATTTTCGTTTTCGTTCAGATCCAACGATTTTCAATGCTTTATCGAATTTCCGTCGTTCAATTCGACAGAGCATCGAAAATCGTCGTTCTGAATACAGTGAATAGGTAGAAATTGATTCAATTCCTACCTATTCACTGTATTCAGAAAGACGATTTTCGATGACTTTGTGAAATTGAACGACTGAAATTCGACAAAGCATCGAAAATCGTCGTTCTGAATACAGTGAATAGGTAGTAATTGAATCAATTCCTACCCATTCACTGTATTCAGAACGACTATTTTCGATGCTTTGTCGAATTTCGGTCGTTCAATTTCACAGTCATCGAAAATCGTCTTTCTGAATACAGTGAATATGTAGAAATTGATTCAATTCCTACCTATTCACTGTATTCAGAACGACGATTTTCAATGACTTTGTGAAATTGAACGACTGAAATTCGACAAAGCATCGAAAATCGTCGTTTTGAATACAGTGAATAGGTAGGAACTGTCTATTCACTGTATTCATAATGACGATTTTCGATGCTTTGTCGAATTTCCGTCGTTCAATTCCACAAAGTCATCGAAAATCGTCGTTTTCGGACGAAAACTTTCCCGACGAAAACGAAATAAATCAAAATGATTTTCGGGAGTAACTAAATATATTTATTTTCTGGACGAAAACGAAAAAACAAAACAAAATATTCCAGTCTGCACATGTCTAATAATAATAGGGAGGTGAGAAAGGCAGTCTACAATCAGACCATAGCTAATGTAGTTAATTTTTGCACTCACATTGTTGGGGTTCTGGCCACTCCAAACATTAACCATCTTTGCAGTCACTGGAATGTTTGTCATTGTGGTTGTCATCTTGTGACTTTGCTGGCAGCTGCTTTAAATTGAAATGTAATGATTATCTAATTGAATTAATAAAAAATAAGGGGTTGGAAACTACTTTAAAGCTGGCCATACATTATTTTTTTTTTCAATTTCCTTTAGATTTACCTTCAACTATGTAGCGCAAGAGCCTGCCTGATTGCATACAATTTGAAAGTGTTTAGGTTTGACCTCATATTATATGGTGTTGGTAAAGGAAAATTGTACAAGACAATTGTACTGTATAATGTATGGCCAGCCTTACAGAGATTTTTTGACTAGTTGAAATACCAATTTGTACATTAACCCCTTCCCGCCCGCGCTATGGCCAAAAAACAGCTACAGCATGGGCTTTAAAAATGCCAGGGGGGCATCCATGGCACCCATGCTCCTTGGGACTCGGCTGATCACAAATTAGGGTAAAGGGCCAATCACAGCACCCATTTACCATGTGGTCAGCTATCAGCCAATGACAGCTGATCACGGAAGTAAACAGAAGTCAACAGTGTGAGGGAAAAAAGAAGAAAGTCGTTAATCGACTTCTGTTACAAGGACATTGGTTCCCATGCTCCTTGGGACTCGGCTGATCACAAATTGGGGTAAAGGGCCAATCACAGCACCCATATACCATGTGGTCAGCTATCAGCCAATGACAGTTGATCACGGAAGTAAACAGAAGCCAACAGTGTGAGGAAAAAAGAAGAAAGTCGTTAATCGACTTCTGTTACAAGGACATTGGTTCCCATGCTCCTTGGGACTCGGCTGATCACAAATTGGGGTAAAGGGCCAATCACAGCACCCATTTACCATGTGGTCAGCTATCAGCCAATGACAGCTGATCACGGAAGTAAACAGAAGCCAACAGTGTGAGGAAAAAAGAAGAAAGTCGTTAATCGACTCTTGTTATAAGGACATTGGTTCCCTCAGTGCCCACCAGTGCCACCTATCAGTGCTGCTAATCAATGCCCATCAGTGTCACTTATCAGTGTCGTTTATTAGTTCCACCAATTAGTGCAGCTTCATCAGTGCCTACCAGTGTTGCCTCATCAGTGCCACCTCATCAGTGGCCATCAGTGCAGCCTATCAGTGCAGCCTATCAGCACCCATCAGTGAAGGAGAAAAGTTACCTGTTTGCAAAATTTTATATACAAAAAGTTGTGTATTTTTCAAAACGTTCAGTTTGTTTAGCAAAAAATAAAAAACCCAGTGGTGATTAAAAAGAGAGCTCTATTTGTGTGATTTTTTTTTACTTTTATAAAAATTTCATTTGGGTACAGTGTTGCATGGCCGAGCAATTGTCATTCAAAGTGTGACAGCACTGAAAGCTGAAAATTGGCCAAAAACTTAAAGGGGGTAAAATGCCCAGTAGGCGAGTGGTTAAGAAGCAAGTGAGTGAAAGGCACACTTTAGTGCCCTCTCAGGAAAACCTAACCAACCAGATTTTTGCCCGAACTTCACAGACACTGCTCAGATGCTTAGTTTGGTCCAGGATCGGGCTCTGTATAGCCACTCTAGGAATGTCTGAAGACAGGCAGATAATTCATTGAGATAATTTCATGTCTGATGCATCTCAATTTAGAGTGAAGAATGGGCCCCACGCACGGTGAAATTTGGCAACAAGCAGGAAAACCTATATATTTTTTTTTTAATAACAAACACACTCTACTACATTTAGAAATAATCTGCATTAGAAGAGATAGAATTGGAAGCTTGGCTTGCTTTTTGGTCACCTATAGTCTGCTAAGCTCTTCTCAGCCTCACATGTATTATCAGAGGGAATGTGCTAAGAAAAGGGAAAACAATGTAATCAGTTGGGATAATATGTGTGACTTCTGTGCATCAGATACCTGTGTTTGAGCTTTCTTTTGTTGACATGCAGGTAAAGGATTGCTGTGACTTCAGAGCTTTATCTTCAGCATTTGTGTCTTGCATGCTCATTAAGAAGAGTCTTAATGATCACTGTGTCAATAGTGCCAAATTACGGGACTGTGAGAAAGGTCCTCTTGAATACATAGACTCAAGCTAACCTAGATAAATGCTTCTCCAGTACAATATGGGTCTTGAAGAAGGCATTTCTGTTGCTAGCCATAGATGTTAAAGGAGCATATATGCAGACTCATTATCAGCCAAAAAATGTTTATGGCTATTTTAAACACAGGGAGATCAAACTGCTCAACAGTTCTTCATTGTTTCTTAGCATTTTGGCCTAGATCAAGTGTAGTATCTGTTCTTATCAGTTTTTGGGAGGAAGAAAGCTGGTGCCTCCTAGCACAGAGGGGGTGCTGGTTAGTTTTTCCCAATGTAATAAATTAAAGGAGTTGTAAAGGAAAATACATTTTTGCCTAAAATGCAAGGTAGACAGAAAAACGAGTAAATACCTATTAAATTCTTTCATCTTTATCACCTCCGGCGTTCTAGTTTCTGTTCTCTCATTTACTTCCTGGTTTGCGACACTCGTTCATGTAAGAACTACGTTTCCCAGTATGAATTACGTCACGCCCAGTAATTCACACCTCCTTGAAGTCTCTAAGGCCGCGTACACACGATCGGTCCAACCCGATGAGAATGGTCCGATGGACCGTTTTCATCGGGTCACCGCTGAAGTGGCCTGATGGTCTGATGTGCGTACACACCATCAGTTCAAAAACCGATCGTGTCAGAACGCGGTGACGTAAAACACAACGACGTGCTGAAAAAACGAAGTTCAGTGCTTCCAAGCATGCGTCGACTTGATTTTGAGCATGCGGGGGTTTTTGAACCGATGCTTTTGCGTACTAACGATCGGTTTGGACTGATGGTCAGGCGTCCATCAGTCCGATTTTAAAGCAAGTTTTAAAACTTTGATCCGAAGGACGACAGATCGATGACCCGTACACACGGTCGGTTTGGAACGATGAAACTGGACTTCAGTCCATTTTCATCGGGTTGGACCGATCGTGTGTACGCGGCCTAACACGTAGAGAGCGTCCTGCCGCACAGAACAGAGAAGAAATAGAGCAACTTCTGAGCAAAAACAAACAATGAGGATGTGAAAAGAGGAATGTCTGCAGGTAAAGGATGCTTATTTTGAAAAAAAATGTTTTCCTTTTACAACCCCTTTAAGAATGGTAGGAGCGATCCTTTTCCTTATGGATTTAATCTGGCCTGGTCAGAAGGCAGGATCTAAGTTCTAATGCCTTTCTGGTAGGAATAAGTTGCATTTGTCTGGCCAAGGCCTGGAAGCACAAGTTTCTCCCAGTGTTGTGGTCCTAGAGAGTGGGGGCCCAGGGGTGTCAAATAATCACTATGGGTGTTGGACCTCACTGTGTTCATCACTGGGGGGGGGTCTCTGGCCTTCGCCTCTTTTACCTCTCCCCAACCCCTCACTTGGTGGACTTGCTTTGGCTGGTCCCTAAGGAGTGGGGTCCACCTGGCTTCAGCCTAGGTAGACCATAGAGTACCTTGCCCCTGTCAGGAGCTTTGCTTCCTAGGGAGATTCAGGGTTGGACATTTCCATTTCTGTAACCTCTGTACACTTTTTTGTGTGCTGTGATTTCGCAGTTCCCTTATTTTGTTAACCGAGAATTCAACCACAGCTCTCCGGGGGGAAAAAATCGGATCAAATCGGATGGCGGCAGGTGTTAGCGAACATTGACATCCGTCACTCCATAGAGAAGACTGGGTGGTCCGATCAGGTCCAACTGACAGGCTAGCTGACAGCCTGTGTGAAAGGGGCCTTAACACCAGTGGTGGGCGGCTAGGGTGCTCCATTTTATGGAGGGGGCGGCAAGCAATACCAAGCCCACCCTGCACAGAGATTAGGGGCCAGGTGCATAGAGATTAGGGGGTGGCGCCCCTTTGTCCCTTATGTACTGGCCGCCGCTGCTTAACATCATCATCATTACTTGTATAACTAGCAAAAACATTACATGCAGTTGAAGTATGTATAGTGAGGGAAAAAAATATTTGATCCCCTGCTGATTTTGTATGTTTGCCCACTGACAAAGAAATTATCAGTCTATAATTTTAATGGTAGGTTTATTTTAATAGTGAGAGACAGAATAACAATAAAAATATCCAGAAAAGTGCATTTCAAAAAAGTTATAAATTAATTTGCATTTTAATAAGTGAAATAAGTACAGTACCTCACAAAAGTGAGTACACCCCTCACATTTTTGTAATTTTTTTACTTATATCTTTTCATGTGACAACACTGAAGAAATTACACTTTGCTACAATGTAAAGTAGTGAGTGTACAGGTTGTATAGCAGTGTAAATTTGCTGACCCCTCAAAATACCTCAAACACACAGCCACTAATTTCTAAATTGCTGTCAACAAAAGTGAGTACACTCCTAAGTAAAAATTTCAAAATTGGGCCCAAAGTTTCAATATTTTGTGTGGGCACCATTATTTTCCAGCTTTGCCTTAACCCTCTTAGGCATGGAGTTCACCAGAGCTTCACAGGTGGCCACTGGAGTCCTCTTTCACTCCTCCATGACGACATCACTGAGCTGGTGGATGTTAGAGACCTTGCGCTCCTTCACCTTTCATTTAAGGAGAGCCCCACAGATGCTCAATAGGGTTTAGGTCTGGAGACATGCTTGGCCAGTCCATCACATTTACCCTTAGCTTCTTTAGCAAGGCAGTGGTCATCTTGGAGGTGTGTTTGGGGTCGTTATCATGTTGGAATACTGCCCTATGGCCCAGTCTCCGAAGGGGAGGGATCATGTCACAGTACATGTTGGCATTCATAGTTCCCTCTAATGTACCGTATTTATTGGCATATAACACACACTTTTCCCCCCTTAAAATAGGGGTAAAATTGCGCATTTGTGTTATACGCCGATATATGGCTGACTCACAGGGGAAGGAGGGAATGAACGCCGCTGAAATAGACAGAGGTGATCTCCTGTGTACTCTGCTCAGCTCGGAGTTACGCTCATTCACATCCCCTGGACGGCTTCTAGCATTGATGTCCCAGCATTGGACCGATGTTATGTCCATCATAGGAGCCGAGCCAAGGGGTGGGACTGGGCGTGACTGTGAGACGAGCCGAGTGGAAAAGAAGAAAGGTAACGGCGCTCTCTGCAGGGACAACCCAATCTATACACCAAGTGTCCCAACACACTCCACACTGCAACAGTAGAAGAAGAGCCGGCAAACTTGTAGTCCTTGAAGTGTTGTTTATTGGTACATCAGAGTGACATTAAAACAATACGCGTTTCGGCAATCACCTTAGTCATAGCTAATTTGAAACAGATATGGCAAAATATATATATATATATATATATATATATATACTCACATACACATGAAAACTCCACCTCTACTGTACATAATTAGCCAAGCCGAGTACACAGGAGACTTGGCTCTCTGCAGATGGGCACGGATAAGGCTGCAGATGGGCACGGATTAGGCTGTAATGAATAGGCAAGGCTGCAATAAATGGCAAGGCTGCCGATGGGCACTGATCAGGCTGCAGTGATGGGCAAGCTTTCAGATGGGCACTGATCAGGCTGCAATAAAGGGCAAGGCTGCAGATGGGCACTGATCAGGCTGCAATAAAGGGCAAGGCTGCAGATGGGCACTGATCAGGCTGCAATAAAGGGCAAGGCTGCAGATGAGCACTGATCAGACTGCAGTAATGGGCAATGGCGAGGCTGCGGATGGGCAATGGCAAGGCTGCAGATGGGCACTGATTAGGCTGCAATAATGGGTAATGGAGAGGCTGCAGATGGGCACTGATAAGGCCACATTATTGGGCACTGATAAGTCTGCATTGATGGGCACTGATCCTTATTTTGGTTTTAAAAATGTTAAAATATTTTTTTTTCCTGAAACTTCCCTCTTAAAATTAAGGTGTGTGTTATATACACTTGTGCGTGTTTTACGCCGATACATACGGTGATTGGTGTGATTTAAGCTGAAAGTTCAGTTGGACTTTAATTAAATTGTGCTGTCAGATATTTACTTTCTGCTGTGTGGCAGTCAAACTTTACTTTACAATATTGTCTTATGAACAAATACATATTTTAGTCCTGACGCTGTATTCTGACATTTTAAGGATTTTACATCCCTTGCATCTAATCTTGTAAGAGCACCAGAAAAAAAAAAAAAACACAAGCTCTAATTTATTGTCCAGAAGCCTGATCTTGCTTTCCAGCTGTGCTCCTGCAATAATCTGACCGAAAGTGTGACCAAACACATTAGTGTAGTTAAAGTATAATTAAATATATCTGTGATCTAACACTCACCCCTCTCCTAAATTAAATATTTCCTTTCATATAAACGATGAGTTAATCAGACTAATCTGACACTTGACATGAGCTTGCCTAAATATCTTCACTCAATGAACCAGCGAACCCCTTGACTTAAAATTTCTTTGTCTGCTGTATTAAAATCCACAAGGGCCTCTTTGTTGACATGTACTTTAGGGGTTTTGTCCACCCCTTTCCCTGTCCCTTATTCATAGGGGACGCAGACACAGTCAAGCCTACATTGTTGTCCATGTAATAATACTAGTGACTCTTTAAATGGGTTTTTTTTTTTCACACTTTACCATTAAAAGGCAGAAAAGGCCTTTTGGCCGTGGCCATACAAGCATAATAAATTGTATATGTTTGCAATGCTGAATGCACTTGGTCCATATGCTGCACTGCATAGCTACATGAATAAGCATTTACCAAATCAGCCCCAGCACATTAAACAGAAAAAAACAATCTTTATTCATGGTAACTTATCAGTTTCAATTAATCAACCCCAACAATGGAATTTCTGATGTGCTTAAGCGACTTGAAAGCAATAGGTCATCTCCAGGGCAGGCTTGTTGGGTCTTTGTGTCTTGAGATTCAAACAAAGACACTTGCAGCGATATAATGAGCACAATTTTCTTAAGATTCTATAACTAATAATTTTTGGCGTTTTCATGGGATCGGTGCATTTTGGAAAGTTTTAAGTTCACTTTTTTTTGTGGGTTTGTTGAAGTTTGTTTGAACGTTACAGTCTTAATGACTAAGGGGAAGCCTTTTCTTTGAAAGGGGAGTTAGATATAAGCTTGACCATCCTTTCATTGCCAGTGTGCTGCTATGTGAATGAGCATTGTGCAAGGCCATTCCAGTGGTATTGAAAAGAGCTAACCATTGGCTTGATTTGGTTACACGCTTTAGCAAAGCGCTCCCTCCTACGGTCCCTGACCTGTTTAGAAGAGGCCAGCTAAGTGTCATGTCGCCCCTCCCAAAGGGGAGTATCTGCATTCATTTCATCCGTATAAAAAATGACTGGGGACGGGAAGATTAGTGCTTTTCAATTGCAATTTATAGTAGTTTACAAAAATTCACATTGTTAGCACAGAAAACATGGGAGTTATTCATCCCAAATTGCATTACCTGTGAAATGTCATTAGCCTTTCCGAGCATCTCTACGTTGATTTTAATAACTTTTTCAACGTTTTTAACACAACCTTTTAATTTGTTGTATTTTTCAATTAAATTATCACTTATATAAAAAAATAAAAAAAAAGTTATTTTACTTGTTTCTTTCATAACTGGGGGCAGCTGGAGGTTCAAACACTCAGGGGGGGATTACTAAAACTGGAGCACTCAGCATCTGGTGCATCTGTGCATAGCAGCCAATCAGCTTCTAACTTCAGCTTGTTCAATTAAGCTTTGGCAATAAAACCTGGAGCCCCGGTTCACACTGGGTACGATTTAGTTCGATTTGAGATGCAATTTCACATGTGAAATCGCATCTTAAATTGGCGGCAATTGCCGGCAATGACACCGTCCTAATCGGTGCGGCGCTGCACCGATTTCAAAAAGTAGTTCCTGTACTACTTTTTGCGATTTCAGGACGCGATTTACATTGACATCCGTGCAGAAACCTGCACAGATGTCTCCGAAATCGGGACTGCCAGAGGGAGTGAAATCGCGCGAGTTCAGCTGAAATCACGCGATTTCACTCCCGCAGCTCAGTGTGAACCAGGGCGGAAGCTGCACCAGATTTTGCACACTCAAGCTTTAGTAAATCTTCCCCAGTTTATATTTAAAGCGGGGGTTCCGCAGGTTATCTCTTTTTCTTTTTTTTTGGCATTCTTCTAACGCTCTTACCTTTATTACTCCACTACCAGTGTGTCCCACTCCTTAAGCCGGCGTAATCAGTGTTCTCGAGGAAACGATATTTTATAAAAAGAAGCGATGGACGTTTCCATTTTAACTTTGGGCACTGTGAAGCCCACAGGGTATTCTTCTGGAATACGGCGAATGTGTTCCCATACCTAAAATGGAGAATTTGTTGCCGCCCACGTCACATGACCCGCTTGCCGAGTCACGTGAACGGCGAGATATCGCGGGATTACAGCACAGCACGTCTCCTGGGATTCACATGCCTCACTCCCAGGAGACATAGCGCTGGTGGGAAAAAAGGAACATTCACGCCCACTCCCGCAGGGAAAATTGAGTGACAACACACAAACGGCAGCAAAAGAAAGTTTACCGCTCAGAGGTCCCAGGGAACTGCAAGGTGGAGTCCAAACGCCTGGGTGCAGGCACTGCAATAGTATGCAAAAATGTATAGAGAAAAACCAGGATGGCCGCACTCCAAAAAAAATGGTTCCTTTTAATAAAACTGGTCACAACATGAACATATCACAGCAAAAAATCAGGAGAAAACCTGACGCGTTTCACACTATCATACAGTGCTTATTCATAGCTAGATGTACATGGCAGAGAAAATGGCAGCATTGCTTGTTTTGTCTAGGGGAGAGGAGAAACAGTTTTATGTACCAGATCCACTGCTCACCAGATTACGCTGTCCCACTCTCCAGTGGTGGACTGTCCCTTGGCGTCACCACGTCCAATGCAAGGTTTATAAACCCTGCGTTGGTCTTAAAGTGGTTCTTCCTAAGGGTGGTGTTATTTGGCCTCATTAGTCCCAATTTTAGGAGTAATGTGTAACAATAAGGAAGATCACCAACTTGAGGCCAGTATGTATCCAAGATACGCTCTTAGGCATAAAATGAAGAAAGAATTGTTTACTAAGGGAGACCAGGTTCTAAAGGCAAAAGGTTTTCTGTACATTAAAACAAAAAAAAACTGTGTGCAGCAGCCCACCTCAGCCCCCCCTAATACTTACCTGAGCCCCATCTCAATCCAGCAATGTATAACAGGGGAAGAGAGCTCCAGCACACAGCCTGTGATTCATATCCTTATCTCTGCATGTTCTCTGTGTACTGAGTGAAGGGGGTGACGTACAACACTACGATGAGAAAATTAAGTTCAATGCTTCCGAGCATGTGTCAAATTGTTTCCGAGCATGCGTCTGAATTTTGCACGCCGGAATTGCTACAGACGATTGGATTTTCCCATAGAATTTTTTTCCATCTGAAAACTTGAGAACCAGCTCTCAATCTTTTGTTGGCGGAAATTCCGACAGCAAAAGTCCGATGGAGCCTACACACGGTCGGATTTTCCATTCAAAAGCTCACATCAGACTTTTGCTGTCAGAATTTCCGATCGTGTTTACGGGCATTCGACTTCTATAGAGCTGTGTCCCGAGCATCAATGCGCTCAAAAGAGGTCCTCAAGGACTGGGGGATCTACTGCCCAAGCACTACCAGGATGTTTTACTGCTCTCCACATCACTCTTAAGCTTGTCTTGAAAACTGGACTGTATGTGCAAATAATAAAAAAAAAATGAACATGCATAGTACTCACACATACTGTAATACCACTGTTATGTGTCTTATGGTTTTATTAGGCATAAATATATATATATCTTGACTTTGTATATGTATGTTTTTATTCCTATTTTTTTCTTCTCTATCCAATGGACAGTCCCTGTTGGTCACAGCAAGAGACATGTCTAGACGCTAGCTTATTGTCCCACAATGCTAAGTCAACAAAGCAAGCTCAGAGAGAATTCATCAAAGGTTTTTACGCCTGCTTAGTGACCATTTGAACCAGTGCTTTAGCATATGTGTGAAGTAGTGGCCAATTCTCAAGCCTTGACCTGGCCTAAAATACCCCAATGACCCATATAGATAAAAAGCTAAAGAAGAGCGATCTGGTAAAAGAGTCATTTTTAAGATGGCCCAAAGAACATGTACTTGCTCAAATATTCAGTTATGTGACAGAGTATTTCCAAATGTTTATCTTAAATTCCAGTGCAATTTAAAGAGAGGGCAGCTCACCCTCTGGGGCGAGTACAGTGGCTTACCTACCTTTCATCCTAGCACTGCAGCCTCCATTAGTGCCTTCAAACATTTCCTGGAGTGTCAGAAGCCCATGTCCTCTACCTCGCTCTGTGGTTCCTTTCTTTAACCCCTAAGTCACTGGTGAGCCATGTAGCGACTTGCAGCAGGCGCCATGTATCCAGAGCTTTTGGAAGTGTTCAATGCAGCACTGAGATGAAGGCAAGGTAAGTTACACAGCTGTCAGATAGGTTAGTATAATACCTCTCTTACAAGGAGCTTCTGTTTTCATTGCTTTTAAAAAAAAAAAACAGACCAGGACTTTTTAAAGTGAACATAAGAACCCTGAGACAGAGAGCTAGCCATAGACGGAGCAACTTTCTTTCCTGCAACCATTGCTTGATTCCCCTCCTGAGGATGGGAGGAGGAGGGTGGGGGAGCGTCCCCACTGGAAGGATACAGTGATTATTGCTAGTAGTTTGAACAGCCGCTAGCAATAATCGCATGTAGAATCCGACAGACTGGTTGTACACAAATTGATTGATCAATCAACTTGGGTACATTCAGTCTGCCCATATATGGTTCAAGTCTTGGCTGGTCCCTGCTTTACCGGCCGAAACTCAAATCATGTATGGGCAGCCTGAATGTACCCACGTTGTTCGATCAATCAACTTGTGTACAACCAGTCTGTCAGATTTTATATATGATTTGAACTGTCTATGACCAGCTTAATGAAGAAGTAAAATGCCAACATACATTATTAACAGTTTGGTTCTAGGTGTTGGGAAATGCAGGTATACACTATTCCATCAAAAATTATGCAATGACGCCAACAAAGACAGGTGGCAGTGTGAAATATTTTATTATAGACTGTAACACTTTATTGACCGCTATATTATATCTGTTTGGATGTATGCTGCTCCAGGCAACCCTGCTGCCCTAGGCCTTGACCCAGAAATGCTGCCCCAGAGATTTGACTAGCGTATAGTAGAATGTCTAGATCAGGATTCTGCCCCAAGGATTGCATAGGTATCTTTGGGAAGAGCAGATGGTCAAATATTCTTAGCTGATGGAAAAGGGAAAGTGTGGCGCTTAAAATATTACTCTCGGTATGCTCAAAAGATATAAGTGTACATATAACCTCCGTGTTATACTTAATAAATTAATTAAATTGCACACATAATATGAAAACTATGCAAATGATAAATCTAAGTGATAATATAACGCAATCATTGACTGAACCAAATTGTGTTATTCAAAATTTGGATATGATCCAAAATAATGGGCCAGATTCTCATAGAATTTCGCTTGCGTATCGTAAGCCATTTACACTACGCCGCCGCATCGTACTAGAGCAAGTGCCGTATTCTCTAACCATTTGCTCCGTAGTTTGCGTTGGTGTAGCAAAAATGGCCCAGCGTAAGCCCGCGTAATTCAAATGAGGCGGCTTGTATTTAAATGAAGCGCGCCCCCGCGTCGAATGAACTGCGCATGCGCCGGCCGGGGAAAAAGCCCAGTGCGCATGCTCCAGCTCACGTCGGAAAGCGTAGTTGAAACCGACGTCAAAACGACGTGATCGTCACTCAATGCCCTATTCGCGAACGAGTTAGTAAAACGACATAAGCGACGGAAAAAGCCGACGCTGACCCGACGCCATACTTAACATGGCATCCGACGGAACTTCGTAAGGTTACTCCACATAGAAGCTGGGGTAACCTTACGCGGACGAAAACTACGTACGCGACGACGGGGCGGCGTAAAAGCGATCGGGAATCGGCGTACTAGCCTCATTTGCATATGCAAATGAGAAAACAACGTAAAGGCCACCTAGTGGCCGGAGTTGTCATTACAACTACGATCCGCAAGTGTAATGGTTTTACACTTTACGAGGCAAAAAAAACGGCGATATGACGGGGTATCTGAGATACTCCGTCGTATCGCCGCTGAGAATCTGGCCCTAAATGTGTAGGTTGAAAATGCACCAAATGAATATAGTGAATAAATAACCAATATTATATAAATAAATATAATAATTTAAATATAATTTGGTGAAGCACCAAAGATGGAAATAAACCAAAAAAGTGCTGGTCAACAAATGAAATATAAAGTCCAAAATTGATCCACTGGGATAAAAGTGACTCTGTATATAGTTGCTAGATGAGCACACATTCTCACAGACACATTCTAAAATGTTTTGGAAATCCTTCCCAGAATGGAGAAAAGGTGAGAGGAAACTCCATAGTTTTGGAATAAAATATACAGTGTGCACAATTAGGTGTCATAGTCAGATGTCGACAAACTGTTGATCATATAGTGTAATTCTATTCTGTAGAGCAGTGGTCATCAACCCTGTCCTCAGGGCCCACTAACAGGCCAGTTTTTATGTATTACCTTGGGGAGATGCAAAATACTGCAATCACTAAGCAGCAAATTATATTACCTGTAATGTATTTCAGTTATTTTGCAAACCTGGCCTGTTAGTGGGCCCTGAGGACAGGGTTGATGACCACTGCTGTAGATAACTTAGCATGTCTTTCAACACAAATGTTTTCAGAGAGCAGGGAGCATAAGCGTGGTTAATTGGAGCTTTATAGATTGCTTCTCTCCTACAGACCTTAGCAGTTCAGATCTCCAGCTTACTGCCAGGGAATAAGGGTGTAGGGTTGGAGCACTATTCAAAATAAAATGCAAATAATACTTTACTTTTCATGCCGTGTTGACTTTATAGCACAACAAAAAAAAAGAAAGCTACGATTGAGCATTAGCTATTTGAGCTATTTGTACAGTGTTCCAGGGCTGGTCATCTAGCAAGCAAATCGACTGTAGCCGTTTAACGTGGATGATAAATACCATGATGATAAATAGTTAATGGTCCCTGAGGTAGCTCTTAAAGGGGTGTTCCAGGCATTTTTTTTTTTAATTGTTTATTTGTATCAGGAAGCCAGTCCCAATGGACCGCAAAACAGGGTAAAAGTACAATACAGCTTATTACAGGACATTGGCACATATATGTTCCAAACAACTGTGTTACACACAGGGCATCATCGCCGACTCCGACACAACAACAAAGCGGAACATACACAACCGTGGGTGCGAAATCAAGGTGCCTGAGAAAATACTATGTTACTGCCCCTGCTGCACTTCCCGCAGGGGCCACCCGCATGTCCTTACCCGTAAGAAGGTCCCTGCCGTCCCGCCCAATAAGGCGGGACGGAGCCGTCCAGGGGTCCGGCCACCCGTGTTTTCCTCTTTTAGGTGAAAGGAGAGTAGAGAACAGAAACAAAGCAGGAACGAAGCATCAGAGATAGATATAATGGCACTTCCAGGAGTGCTTGGGGGGTTAGTAAGTAGAGCCGACCGAAGTCGGAGTTACAAGAAGAAGTTACATCGATATAGCCCGCTTCAAGCCAGTGGTGAGCCGTGCCTTCCCAGGACAGGAGAGGGGAATATCCCCGTCTACCCAACCATTCATTCTAAGTTGGATTTCAAACAGCCCCTCTAAGGGTCTGTCCTTCCGCAGAGTACTTAAAGAAGTTCCAGAGTTGCCAAGTCTCCGAGTAGGTCTCCCCTCTGTCCTGACCTGTGAGAACAAGATCTTCCATCAGGCTAATCTCGTCAACCTTTTTCAGCCACATAGGGATAGTCGGGGGGCACTGCGATTTCCACAGTAGTGGCACACAGGCCTTAGCTGCGTCTAGCAGGTGTCTGACTACCGATCTCTTGTAGGCCTGTGCCGGGATATCAGTGGAGTGTAGTAGGAAATAGGCTGGTGTGTCTGGGACCTGGCGGTCAGTGAATTTTTGCACTATCCTGCGGACCTCTCTCCAGTACGTCTGTATCTCAGGGCACGACCAGAAAATGTGCAGCAACGTGCCCTTTTCCTTTTGGCATCTCCAACACCTGTCCGTCGTGTTAGGGAAGAATTTGTGTAGAAGGTCTGGGGTTCTGTACCAGCGCATGAGGATGCGTAAATGTGAGAATGTGTCGACGTTGGATGGCAGAGAGGTGGCAGTTCATGTCTCTTTCCCATTTGGCAAAGCAGGGGAGCTGGAAGTCGGCGTTCGGTGTAATGAGTATACCATAAACTTGTGAAAGCGCGTGTGGCAGGACCTCCGTGCCTCTGCACAAGTCCTCTAGCTGGGTCATGGGTTGGGAACCTGAGGTCGGGGGCGTCTGGTGTTTGAGAAAGTGCCCGAGCTGTAGTGCCCGAAGAAAGTCTAGTCGGTACTGTCCGTCAGGGACCGTCAGTTCCCCAGTTGTCTTCCACTTGCCCCCGCCACCAAAATGAAGAGCCTGACTAAGTCCTGCTCTCCGGAGCTCCTGGAATTTTTTGTCGGTAATGCCTGGTTCGAATTGGGGATTTCCCAGGATTGGGCGCAGGGCCGAATGTCGGGAGAAGAGGGACGGATTGGACGCTAGGTGAGCGCAGATCTTTGCCGTGGTCCCTATCAAAGGGTGCCTTTTTAGGTCAGGGTGGAGGTTTGTGTAACACCAGGGGGTCCCTTGTAGGGAGATTTCTGTCTGCGCCTGTTCCAAGTTTGTCCATAACTTGGTGCCTTTATGTCTGCACCAGTCTAGGAGCCTGTTCAGGTGGACCGAGTAATGATAGGAACGTATGTCTGGCATTGCCAAGCCGCCGCAGTCCTTTGGTAGCGAAATAATTTTCTTTTGTATGCGGGGTCTTTTCCCTGCCCACAGGAACCGTATAAAGGTCGAGTGTATCTGTCTGAAATAGTCTGCCGGTATCTGGACAGGGAGGGCCTGAAGCACGTATAGGAATTTGGGCAGAACCGACATTTTGAGAATGTTGCAGCGGCCGAGCCAGGAGTGTAGGCCGCTGCCCCATTGGTCTAGAAGTTTTTGTACCTCCTTCAGGAGGGGTGGGAAATTAAGTCGGTAAAGGTGGCTGAATTTGGGAGGGATCAGTGTTCCTAGATACTTCAGGGCTGTGTCTGTCCATTTTAGGCCAAGTCTGTCTCGCATGTGGGTGAGCTGCGGTTGCGGTACGCCCACCCCCATAGCCACGGATTTAGTAACGTTGATCTTAAAGTTGGACATGGTGCCATAGGTTTCAAATTCCCGCATCAGGGTAGGGAGAGACACGGTGGGGTTGGTAAGAGAGAACATGAGGTCATCAGCGTACGCGGACACCTTATGCTGTATCCCCCCGACTGTCACGTCTGAGATATCCGGATTTCGCCTAACGTGACACAAGAAGGGCTCCAGGGACAGCGCAAAAAGTAGCGGCGATAGCGGGCAGCCCTGTCTGGTGCCATTAGTAATCAGGAACGGGTCGGAAAGTACACCGTTCGCCCTGACTCTTGCCGAGGGTGTATGGTAGGCAGCTGTTATCCAACGTATCATGTTGCGGCCCACACCTATATGGCCTAGAGTCGCAAACATGAATTCCCAATTCACTCGGTCGAACGCTTTTTCGGCGTCCGTGCCGAGGAACACGCAGGGCGTTTTGTTTCTGTCAACCACGTGGAGGAGGTTCAACACCTTAATGGTGTTGTCCCTGGCCTCCCTGGTTGGGACAAACCCCACCTGGTCCCAATGGACCAAGTGCGGCAAGTGTGTTTGCAGTCTGGTGGCAAGTATTTTGGTAAAGATCTTGAGGTCAGTATTCAAGAGGGAAATTGGGCAGGAACTCCCGCACTGGGAGGGGTCTTTGTCCTCTTTCGGAATAACCGAGATGTGTGCTTGAGTGGTGGAGGAATGAAAGGTCGCCCCTGTGCTGAGACTGTTGAACAGTTTGGCCATGTGTTGCCCCAGGTCTGGTAACAGGGTTCTATAGTAGGTGACAGTCAGACCATCCGGTCCCAGAGCTTTCCCACGGCTTGGAACGGCCCAGGGCCCGCTGAATTTCCGGGACTGTAATAGGTTCTTCAAGAGCCTCTGTGATTTCAGAAGAGAGGGTAGGCATAGAGGCCGCGGCAATGTATTCCGACGTATCCCTATGATCGAGCTGTGATGCTGGCAAATTATACAGAGATTCATAGAATGTTTTGAATTCCCGGGTAATTTGTTGAGGGAGGGAAAGCCGTTGTCCCTTGCGGGAGGTAATGTGTGGTATGTACGAAGCGAGTCTTTGCGTTTTTAGCGTTTGTGCTAACCACCTCCCACATTTATTCCCCGATTCGTAGACCTTCTTGCGACATACTTGCAAGGCTGCCTTGGCCCTGAAGTGTAACAGCTCCGTCACCTGTGAGCGGACCGCGTCCAGTTTGGTTCCTATCTGTCTAGTGGGTGTCAGCTTGTGAGCTATTTCCAATGTCTGCAGTTTTTGCAGGCACCGGTTCAGTCGTTCCGTTCTGAGTTTCTTCAACCGGGATCCGTGATTAATCAGCACCCCCCGGATTACCGCCTTATGGGCTTCCCAAACCACCCCAGGGTCGCTTTCCGGGGTGTCATTGGAGATGAAGTAATGTCCTATCTCCCTAGTCACGTCTGTAAGAATCTCCGGGTCCTGGAGCAGACTTTCATTTAGCCTCCAAGGGGGTCTTGGCGCTGAGTGAATGTCTGAGAGCGCATAGCGTAAAGTAATCGGGGCATGGTCCGACCACGTTATGGGTCCGATGGTAGTGTCTTTAACTGCCTGTAGGTGTTTGTGAGGGATCAGAAAATAATCTATTCTCGGGTAAGCTTGGTGTGGTCTCGAGAAAAATGTGTAATCTCTCTCGCCGGGATGGAGGAGTCGCCATACATCCAGCAGCTGTGTCGTGTGTAATGCCGTGCATATCCGTTTGCGCATGTCTCGCGAGGTTGAGGACGTCCCCGAGGATGTGTCTTCGTGTGGCGCCAGGGGGATGTTAAAATCCCCTCCTACGATCAGTTGTCCGTCCGCGAACCGCATGATGTGGGTGAGGCGTCGCTGTAAGAATGAGTCCTGGCGGTCGTTGGGAGCATAGAGGTTGGCGAAAGTCACCCCCTCCCCCCCTATTCGGCCCTTCAGTAGTAGGTAGCGGCCCTCCGTGTCAGTTTCTATAGCGACGAGGGTCCATGGAACCCTAGCCGAGATGAGAATGGAGACCCCCCGGGACTTCGCCTCTGTGTACATGGAGTGGTATGCTAGCGGGTAAAACCTGTTTTTCAGTAACGGGAGGTTGCTTTTCCTAAAGTGAGTTTCCTGTAAGAGTACAACGTCCGCTTTCATGCGGCGCATATCATGAAGTAACATCTTCCTTTTTTCAGGCGTATTAAGACCTTTTGCATTCAACGAGACTACTGTAAGGGTATCCATGCTCGCGGGTCTGGGTTGGGGAGGGCGGAGTGGTAGGGGTGTGTGGGGTGGGGGATGTGTGGGGTTAGTGGGTAGAGGTGTACGTCAGGAGTTCAATAGGGGGAGGAGACAGAAGCTAGAAAACGAAGAGAAAGGGGCCAACACCAGCGTGTGCGGGCCAAGAGGGAACTAAAGGGAGCCAAAATAGGCTAAGGCGCTCGCCAGAGAATACTCTGGACACTGAGCGCAGTCCTAAGTGGGTTGGTGGGTAGACAGAGCCGAGATGTGAGCTCCCGGCTCTCCCCAACCACCCCCGCATCTAGTAAATGTTGTATCTTACAACGGCAGCAAAAGGGCCGGGCATGCCTCCTGTCCACAGGGGGCAGTCGGCAGGCCCCTGCAACAGTAAACAGCAAACAGTGCAACAGATAAAATAAAAATCAAAATAAAAGGTAAATGAGGCTTCCAGAAGTGCAATTCAAACGGGCAGTAGAGCATAACAGATGAACATCAGAAGACTTAATACAAAACTATGGCAGTGGCAGCAGAACCTTCATAAATACAGTAGTGCATGCATTAGAGGGGATTCATGTATTCCCATCCTCCATTCTCCCGCCACCCCCGGATGGGGGGGGGGGGCGAATACCCTCCCGTACATCCTCCCAATGGGGTTCCCCACCCCCTAAAGTCCCAATCAGAGGCACGACTGTTCCTTGTGCCTGGTGGCGCTCCCACAAACATCATGGTGCACTGTTATATCATGGGAGCAGGGTTGGAAGTCTACACCAGGGCCAGGGAGAGATGCGTATCCCCACCCCACCCCCCCCCAATAGTTCCTCCAGGCAGAGACATCCTGGTGTGATTCTAGTCCTTAGTCTGGAATCATGGGTTGGCCTCCAGCCATTCGCCGCAGGTGTGCCGGGCTCCCCAACAGTGGGCAGGTGGGGAGTGTTTGGGGGGCTTCTTACAGTCATTTCCCAGCCACTACCACATTGACTGCCCGCCCTCCCGGGGTCATAGGGGCTCCAGTCTCTCAGTAATTTAGGACAGGGGTAGGGGTCTGGGGCAGTCTCTGGCAGATCGGGAGGCCCCGGGGCCTGCAGCGGCTCTCTGGGGGGGCAACAACGGGAAGGTGCAGAGGGGGGGGGAGCACGGGGGGGGGTCCCCGGGTTAAGGTAGAGAGGGGGGGACAGAGTTACGGGGGTGAGGCCTGGGAAGCATTGTCACTGCCTGACGTGTATGGCCCCAGGGGCCTACTCACGGTGGTCTCCTCCAGAAGCGACCCGTCGTCTCCTTCCTCCTCTTCGCGGGCGCGGTGGGGGGGGGGCCCCTGAGGGTTGCTAGGCCCGAACGTCCCGATGGTCGTGGCAGGATCTGTAGCCAGTCAGGCACTTGTATCGGAGCCACCCCCATGAATCGGAAGAGTGCCGGTAGATCCCCGGTGTTCTGAAGGGTGAAGGCCTCTGCGTCCCTCCGGAACGTCACTGCAAGCGGATAACCCCAGCGGTACGTGAGATTCTGTTGCTTGGCGAGGTCCAGCAGTGGCCGCAGCATCGCTCTTCGTCGTAGTGTGGCTCTCGACAGGTCTGGGAGGATCCTCACGTTCGTCCCCATCTCGGTCACGTCTCCATGGTCCCAGGCTCGGCGGAGTATGGTCTCCTTTTGCACGTAGCGGTGGAATCCAACCACCACATCCCGGGATCTGTTTGGATCCTCGGAGCGCGGTCCCAGTGCCCTGTGGATCCTGTCCAGCTGAATGTCTGCTCCTTCTTCCTCCAGCACTGCGCGGAATATTCCGCGGACCGTGTCTCCCAGCGTCTCTGCCTCCACTGCCTCCGGGAGGCCGCGCAGCCTCAGGTTCTGCCTACGGCTCCTGTCCTCAATGTCTTCCAAATGGAGCTGCAGGGCAATTGCGGTGTCCCTATGGTGGTCCCTGGAGCGCTCAAGTGCGGACACCCGTTGCTCCAGATTGTTCACCGCTCCTTCCCCTGAGGTGATCCGTTCCGCCAGACCCGAGACCTCACTCCTCACCTCCTGGATGTCGCGTGTGTGCGTCTCCTCAAGGCGGAGAATCAGTGCCTCAATGTCCGTTCGGGTGGGCAAAGCTTGCAGTAAGGCTCGAATGTCCTGGTCTTGTGGGGACAACATCTCGTCTGTACCCTGGTTTTGTGGGATATCTCCCAGGATGTCCTCCCAGGCGTGGAGGTCCTCAGGGACGGGAACGCCAGTCTCTGGGGTGCTGGCTGCCTGTGTCCCAACACGTGGGGAGCCTCGTGGTGCTGTGGCCCTGGCGCCGGGGGAAGACTCCTACAGGTGCTGAAAGAATCGTTGTATATTCCCCTGGTTTTGACTGAGAGGGGTGCCCCGGGAAGCCGCTCTTGTCCTGTGCCGTTTTGCAGATTGCATGCCGATTAAATGTGATGTATTAGCGGGGAATAGTGAGGCGAGGCCGGGAGCTCAGAAGAGAAGCTGCTTCACACGGCCATGTCCAAGCCACTGTTCCAGGCATTTTTAGCATTTATTAAAAGTCAGCAGCTACAAAAATTGTAGCTGCTGGCTTTTAATAAACACACTCACCTGCTCCATGTTCCAGCAACGTGCCGGGGCTCCGCTCCTCTCCCCACCTCCCCGGCCAGCGTCTTCATCCTAAGTGTTGGCACCCCGGCCGTGACAGCTTTCGGCTTCACGGCCGGGCACCCACTGCGCATGCCCGAGCGGCGCTGCGTCATCTCATTGGACAGGCGATTGCATGGGACCTGTCACGTGTCCCGATCGCCTACAGGGAGGGGCTGCCAAAAGGCGATATGACATATCGCCTTAGCAGCCCCTCGGCGGAAGGAGGAAGTGGGACAGAATGCTCTTGTAAAATTGACTTTGACTTTTAATTGATGAACTAAGCCTTGTTCAGTTCATACTGCTGCAACAGCAAAGTCGTACGACTTTGTCTGTGACTTCCTTCCGACTTCATCCAACTTAGATGCTTTTCTTCATTTTTGGATAGAGTAAGGGAAGGTTATAACCCCATCTTTTTTTGCAATTTGTGTCCCATTGGGGATTTATTATATGTTCCTCTTTTGTTTGTTAAATTTACCTTTCAAAGTATCTTTTAATATCTATTCATTAAGTGAAAAAAGTGTTTATCCTGCTAGAAATCCAGTGAGCTAGTAGGTTCTTGTACAAATCAGATATGTTATCAGCTCTGTCTAGCACAGGTTGTGGGTTAAAAATGCAAGGCTTGTAAGAGCTCCCAGCAGGCTTGGGACAGTAACTCGCTGTGATGAGCAGAGCTGATACAGATGACAGCCGGATAGGTACTTGAACCAGATGTGAGAGCAGAGCTGGGAAACGTCAGCGCGGTCACAGGGATAGCCGAGGTCCGGAGCAGGTGGGCAGTGAGGTACCGAGATATAAGACAGAGATATGATCAAGAACAGAGTCATGGTCAGGAACTGGCGACAAATCAGAGGCAGGATCCAAGTTCAGATCAGAGGCAAGCCAAGTCAGCAACGAGGGAACAAGCAGAGTAATACCAGGACACATAGAACAGCTGAAAAGTCTGTCAGCACTGGAGCAAGAGCCCCTTTAAATAGTCCGTCTGGCACCAATATGCAGTGAGCATCTGTACTCGTGCACACCTAGTCACTATTCTGTCAAAAATTCTGCACGCATGCGCATTTCTATTAACCAGTCTTCATGCATGCACATTTCTATTAGCCAAACGTCTTGTAGTCATTCTCTGACAGCCAGGGAGTTTGCAGATGTCATATGACTGAAGGGGTGGTGAGTATTGTATAGTTTATTTCCGATGTAATAAATGTGTTTAAGTATACATTAAAATGTATTTTTCCTTTAAGCATTTAATGCAATGAATGGGAAATGCACAAAAATGTATAATTCAGTTTTATGTGTTTTGACACCCACACAGAAACATGCATCTAAAACACATAAAAGCTCATGCAGTAAATGCCTAAAATGTCCTTTTTTGCAAATGCATTGGTGCTATTTGAGCACTACAATGCAGGATAAATATAAACTCTGCAATGTTAAGTTGGCCATAAACGGTTGTTCCTTATGAACTGACTGAGATTTGAGTTGAGGGTATCCCTGTCTGTGAGAACCCTTCCATTCGACATTCTTCAATCTGAAAATCCAAAGGAGCTAGGTTGAAGATTGACCAAACAGCTCCTAGACCCATGGGGGATTGATTAATTTCTTCTGTTCTACTGGGGATGCAGAAAGCAGGCGCTGTTCAGCCAACAATTTTCTGCTTGTCTCTTTCGATTTTCAGATTGAAGGATGTGGGGTGGAAGGGTGCTGATACGGCCACCTCTCAGCTTGAATTTCAGCCAGTTCACCAGGAACCAACTGACAATCACTCCATGTATGGCCAGCTTTAGGCTGCCCATAGACTATGTCAGCTTACATCAGCTTATCTTGGCTGCCCGGAGCTCCTAGAGCCTCTTGTTCATCTCCTGATCCAGCCAAATATAGCAATATGAAGAAATTATTATCTAATGGTCACTTTTCCAGTATTCAAATAAAAGAAAATGTGTGTTCTGCATCACATGGAACTTTTATCTTTGAGATGGTAAGAGGTTCCACGGGGATAACCAATCACGATTCACCTTTATTTAAAATTGTCTGTTGCAGTTGAAAGAATGAAAGCCATCGCCCATTTGGCTGTGTGTATAAAAGTGTGCCTTCACATGTAGTCATTGAGAACTCTTCACTGTTTCACATGCAAATACTTCAGTCCTAACAAGACCCCAGTGACAATTATAGTAGTGTTATTACAGATTACATTCAGTTAGGAGACCATCATTTATTCGGTTTTTATTTCTGCCCAGTGTAGAAATTGTTAATCCTTTTAGCCTGTACTAAGGCATGCAGAGAGAGCATGTCCACTTAAAGCCGGAACAACAAGGGATTTTACTAATCAGATAAAACGCTGGAGCCCAGCGCAGCAAGATTGACAGTTGGATTATTCAGTGGCAGCAACTTGTAACTGTTGTCTGTTATTTCAGAATTGCAGGTGGTGTCAGACACTGATGAGGACATCGAAGGAGTTCCGCCTCTGCCGCCTCCACCTTCTAACATGATTAGGGGAAATTAGGTCAGAAAAACTGAACTTATGTCAACGAAAGTTATTTTTTTGCTTTGAAAAATTAAAAAAAAAATGTAATGTTTTGTTTGAGTATTGTTTATTAAGTTTATTAAGCTTGGATGAACTGTGTATATCAAGCAACTTTTTTCTATAATTTGTTATAGATAACGGGTTTCTTTTTTAACCATGTTGGCATTTGTTTTTACAATATATATTTGGCGTAATAAAGACACAAGTCCATCTAGTTCAACCAATTGAAAAATTAATGAATATACAATTAAATTAAAAACTGGAATTTTCAGACCCAGAACCCTTCATAGGCCTATTGCATTAGTGTGTGCACCCCAAAGCAAAGCTCAAACACTTGTGTGTGTGTGTGTGTATTTTTAAATATATGTATACAGTATATTTATATATATATATATATATATATATATATATATATATATATATATATATATGAAATAGAGGGGACCCGATCTCCAATGCAAAAAGTTTACTGATTATTTCTCTCCATACAATACATGAATGAGACAATGCTTGTCATTAAGCTGTGATAAAGAGCATGGTATTATTATTATTATTTAGGTACTTATATAGCGCCGTCAATTTACGCAGCGCTTTACATATACATTGTACTTTCACATCGGTCCCTACCCTCAAGCAGCTTACAATCTAAGGTCCCTAACTTACATTCATATACTAGGGCCAATTTTAGATGGAAGCCAATTAACCTATCCGCATGTATTTGGAGTATGTTTAAAACTGTACAGTTGCTGCTGAATTCATGTATTGTATGAAGAGAAATATTCAGTAAACATTTTGCATTGGAGATCGTGTCCCTTCTTTTTTTCCTTTTGGTAATTGGTGGCTAATTAGGAGCCCACTGTGACACCTCTTCTTGAAATTACACGGATACAAGAGGAGTGACTCACCCTATTAGTGTATGTGTGTCTATATATATATATATAAATATATATATATATATTAATATATATATATATATATATATATATATATATATATATATATATAGACACACAGACACATTCATTAACTTAAACATACATTTGAAAATGAATTAAAACATTTTTTTAATAAACAATTATCAATGTAAATAAACACTTTAATTTTGTTTAACGTATTAATTAAATAACCAATTAACATAAACAAACCTTTTAAATAAATCTCGAAATTAAATTAGAAAGTTCACTGTAAGTAGGTGACACTGAACTACGCTAATGAAAGTATGAAAAAAAAAAAGAAATGTTGAAAATTGAAGAACATTTATTAAAATTATTATTATTTTTTTATACTCTCACCAGTCAACATCCCTGATCACTGCCACACCAGTCATATGATGATGCTGTACTTCCCTGGTGACAGAACAAATTAAAAATTATGAACAAAAAGTGTTTCTTTCTCGTACATCACGGGACACAGAGCGGCATATTCATTACTATGTGGGTTATATGGAGTACCTTCAGGTGTGGACACTGGCAATCTTCAAACAGGAAGTCCCCTCCCTATATAACCCCCTCCCCTAGAGGGAGTCCCTCAGTTTTTTCGCCAGTGTCTTAGGTGTTGGTCACGGAATAGCTTTGCTCCACATCCTTTGGGATTAAGGGCGGGCTAACCGGATCTGTCCAAGGAGCCTCAGTGCCAAAGTGGACAGTACCCGGGCCCCAAACCGTGGGGTTTTGCCTATAATGCTCCTCTTTGGAGGGCTGGACCCTGGGCCCAGGACTTGGAGTTTGCAAAAACCATAAGGTTCCTGTTTTGCCAGGGTGCTATATAGGTCCAGGACAGTGGGTACCTTCATAGGACCCCAGGGC
The DNA here is from genome assembly GCA_029574335.1 of Rana kukunoris. Taxonomy (NCBI): domain Eukaryota; kingdom Metazoa; phylum Chordata; class Amphibia; order Anura; family Ranidae; genus Rana; species Rana kukunoris. The sequence continues at coordinate 50,369,967 of CM056053.1, read as the reverse complement.
CTGAAGGTCTACTACGCTACCCACGGAGATGGGAGAAGACTGGATCAGTTTGCTGGTCAAACATCCTGCAGCATGGAGCAGGTAAGGGGGAGCCTGCGGGACTTGGTTCGACAGCAGGCTCCCCGGGGTAACCTAAAAGGGGGGATAGCCTGAGTATGCTCTGCATGGGCAACTGTGATCACTATGTCTTAGAGACAGGATGACACCCTTTCTCCCCCCATCACTAGGCCCCCCTGTCTAAAGTGTGTTGCTAGCTAACCTGCTGTTGCTTCCTAGAGGCTAGTAAAGGATCCTTAGGGGCCTTAAAAGAGTCCTACCTGGCCGGGAGTTTTGAATCTGCCGCCGTTTCTGCGCCATGGATCTCCAGCAGCGCGGCTCCTCCATGTTCTTCCTGTTTCCGGGTACGCGCGCGCGCGCGTGCACGCGCGCGTCTTATTGACGAATTTTCGCGCCATCCAGACAGGAGGGCGGGGGGGGGCGGGCCTGCGGCGTCATACAGGGGCGCGCCCTTCTGCTGTTATAGACAGCAGGCCTTGTCAGGGCTCAGTCTGTGGCTGATTGTTTCAAGAGAGGACGCAGGGCGGCAGAACAGTGACTCCCGGTGGCGGAAAAGGGGTAGTACATGTGGACTTTGTCCCAATGTCTATTGTTAAGCCAAAGAATCCCCCTTATTTGACAGCAGGTTGGAGGCTGGCAAACTTAAGTTAGGGGCATTGTGTATGGAAAAAAGACCAACATACGGGCCCATCAGTTTTTGGGGACACTAGTGATCTACTCTCCCCTAAACTCTGGAATTGTACTCCTGGCCACTACAGTCTGTTGTGTGGGCGGAGTCCCTCGATTTTGTATTATGGCTTCCAAGGGTTCGGGGTCAAAGGGTACAAAAAAGACCAAAAAACAAAAGGGTTCCCTTTCTGATTCTGATATGCCGATTCTTTCCCCGCAGCTTATTAATTTAAGAAGCGCCTTGGATGAGCCATTAGGGGGATCTGGTGCGGAGGCTGGCCCAGATCAGCCCAGCCCTGTGTTTATCACAGAGGAGATGCTAGCCGTATCCCTAGGGGGGCTAGAAGAGAGAATAGCAGCATTGATCGCTAGAGCTATTCCTGGTAAGAAACGGGGTAGATCCCCATCACCAGGGAGTGTATCCTCAGATGCTGAGATTCTCTCTCCGGAGGAATTAGAATCACAGGAGGATCAACGGGACCTGAACCAAGAGGGTTCAGGGATGGAGGGGTCTACCTCTGAGGAACCATTTTCAGACTCCCAGACAGAGAGACTGTGGGTACAGTCTTTGACGGACATGGTCCGCTCGGCATTTAGTTGGCCATTGCCAGAACCTCAGGTTCCTCCGGTATCCTCTCTGGGCTCTTTGAGGGCCCCGTTAAGCAACGCAGTTTTTCCGGTCCATCCTCTCTTGGAGGAATTGATCTTTCGGGATTGGGTACGGCCGGACAGGGTTTTTCTGCCACCAAAAAGATTTGCGGTCATTTATCCCATGGAGGAAAAATTCTCCAAGAAGTGGAGGCTCCCAGTAGTGGATGCAGCCATTTCATGTGTGAATAAATCACTAGCTTGCCCGGTGGAAAACATACATATGTTTAAAGATCCGGTTGATAAAGGTTTAGAGACACTTTTAAAAGCATCCTTTGCTACGGCAGGAGCAGTGGTGCAGCCAGCGGTGGCTGCAATTGGAGTTTGTCAGGCATTATAAAACCAGACAAAAAGAAATGTTAAAGGACATGCCTACCCAACAAGCAGAAGAGTTTTTCTGACATTCCCAGAGCTCTGTGTTTTGCGGTAGATGCTATAAAAGATTCCATCCAGCAGGCTTCTCGTTTATCACTATGTTTGGTACATATGAGAAGGCTCTTATGGTTAAAGAACTGAGCGGCAGAACCCCCATGCAAAAAGCTTCTGGCAGGATTTCCCTTCCATGGAGGACGACTCTTCGGAGAGGATCTGGATAAATATATTCAGACTATTTCAAAGGGCAAGAGTACCCTTTTACCGGTCAAAAAGACATTCCGGGCTCCTACATTTAGAAGGCAGCTTTTTCCTGTCTCGGGGCCCTCCAATTCCAGGCAGTATCGACGGCGCCTGCACGATCCAACGGTAACAGTAGATCGCAGGGACAAACCCCTGGGGGTAAGAAGCCGTGGTATCGCAAGCCGTCAAAGACAGCCCCTAAGTCTGCCTTATGAAGGGGCGCCCCCACTCTCACGGGTGGGGGGAAGGCTTCGTCTCTTCTCAGAAGTTTGGGAAGCCAAGATCCCCGACAATTGGGTCCGGGTATCTGTAACCACAGGTTACAGACTGGAGTTTCTAAGGTATCCTCCGCCTCATTTTCAAATCTCTTTGTCATACCAAAGCCCAACGGCGATGTCAGGCCAATCCTAGACCTAAAGAGGTTGAACGGTTATCTAAGGGTGCGTTCCTTCCGGATGGAATCCATCCGGTCAGCAGCCGCCGCGCTTCAGAAAGACGATTTTCTGGCCTCCATAGACATAAAAGATGCTTACCTTCATGTACCAATCCTTCAGTCGCATCAAAGGTTTTTACGCTTCGCGGTCGGGCAGCGACACTTCCAATTCAGGGCGCTCCCTTTCGGGCTGGCCACGGCCCCCCGGATATTCACGAAGATCCTAGCCCCAGTTCTGGCCAATTTAAGAATCCAAGGAGTCACAGTCCTAGCATACTTGGACGACCTTTTTAATCATAGATCACTCACGGACGGGTCTGCAAAGGCAGTAAACCTCACGGTTCGGTACCTCGAAGAATTCGGCTGGGTTCTAAACCAGGGAAAGTCAGCATTCCAGCCTACAAAGCAGTTGGAATACCTCGGCATGAGGTTAGACACAGAACATCAAAAGGTGTTCCTGCCCCTTGTAAAGATCAGGGCGATCAAGGGGTTGGTTCAGTTGGTTATAAACAAGAAAAGACCAACTATTCGCCTGTGTATGCGATTACTAGGCAAGCTAGTGGCCACGTTCGAGGCAGTACCATACGCTCAGATCCACACTCGCGTCCTACAGGCAGCCATTCTAGCAGCCTGGGGCAAGAGGGCACATGCCTTAGAGTCCCCTTTGACGCTATCATCAAGGGTCCGACAAAGCCTGGCCTGGTGGTTGAACCCTCAGAACCTTCTAAAGGGAAGATCCTTCAGCCCTGTTGTCTGGAAGGTAGTTACCACAGACGCCAGCCTGGCAGGCTGGGGGGCGGTCTTCGAGGGGTTCTCCCGCCAGGGAACTTGGGTGAAAGCAGAGAGGCAGCTCCCCATCAATATCTTGGAAATCAGAGCTGCTCGCCTAGCCCTTCTGGCATGGACCTCCAGATTAAAGGGGTTCCCGGGGAGAATCCAGTCAGACAATGCCACGGCGGTGGCATACATAAACCACCAAGGGGGAACCAGGAGCCAGGCCGCTCAAAGGGAAGTGAACTTGATTTTTCAATGGGCAGAGGTTCATGTACCCTGCATTTCAGCGATATTCATTCCCGGAGTGGACAACCTGCAGGCAGACTTCTTAAGTCGCCAGAGTCTGTTGCCAGGGGAGTGGTCTCTGCATCCCCAGGTCTTTCAGACAATCTGACCAAAGGTGGGGAACGCCAGACGTAGATATAATGGCATCCAGGTTCAACAAGAAACTAGACAGGTTCGTGTCGCGAGCGAGGGATCCTATGGCCTGCGGAACCGATGCGTTGGTTTGCCCTTGGCATCAATTCAAACTTCTATATGCATTCCCTCCACTACAGTTACTCCCCCGCCTGTTGCGCAAGATCAGAGTGGAGCACAAGCCAGTCATCCTAAATAGCTCCAGCCTGGCCCCGGAGGGCTTGGTACTCACTAGTCCTAAATATGGCAGTGGGAGACCCTTAGACTCCTCCTCTACAACCAGACCTACTCTCACAAGGTCCGATCCTCCACCCTACATTACAGCGTCTAAATTTGACGGCCTGGAGGCTGAATCCCTGATTCTCAGGGGTAGGGGTCTGTCTAGGCAGGTAATCCCTACCCTGATTAAGGCTAGAAAGCCGGTCTCCAGGGTAATTTATTACAGGGTGTGGAGGTACTATATAGGCTGGTGTGAATCCAAAGGATGGTATTGCCGCAAATATACTACTGATAGGGTGTTAAGTTTTCTCCAGCTAGGAGTGGATAAAGGCCTGGCACTAAGCACAATCAAGGGACAGATCTCAGCTCTGTCAGTGTGGTTTCAGAGGCCGCTGGCCGCCCACTCGCTGGTAAAGACCTTCTTACAGGGGGTCTTGCGTATTAATCCTCCTGTCAAGTCACCAGTTTGTCCTTGGGACTTAAATCTTGTCCTGTCCACTCTACAGAAACAGCCTTTTGAGCCTTTGGCTGAGATTCCTTTACTCTTACTGACAAGAAAATTGGTTTTCTTGGTCGCCATAGTTTCGGCCAGGAGAGTGTCAGAATTAGCAGCCTTATCGTGTAAGGAACCATATCTCGTTCTGCATAAGGACAGGGCAGTTCTCCGGCCCCATCCTTCCTTTCTACCAAAGGTTATATCTAAATGTCACTTAAACCAGGATTTGGTACTTCCATCCTTCTTTCCAAAACCTACATCTAGAAAGGAAGGGTTGCTGCATACCTTGGATATTGTCCGGGCCATGAAGGCCTATCTTAAAGCTACGGAAAAGATCCGGAAAACAGATGTGTTATTCGTTCTACCAGATGGCCCCAAGAAGGGGCAGGCAGCTGCAAAATCCACCATCTCGAGATGGATTAGACAATTAATCATTCAAGCCTACGGATTGAAGAGGTTGCCCCCTCCGTTGTCGGTAAAGGCCCATTCTACCAGGGCCATGGGCGCCTCTTCGGCAGCACACCATCAGATCTCTATGGCTCAGATATGCAAGGCGGCAACGTGGTCATCAGTCCACACGTTTACAAGGTTTTATCAACTAGACGTGAGAAGAAATGCGGATACTGCCTTTGGTCAGGCAGTACTACAGGCTGCAGTTTGAAATCCTCGGGATCAGAAACACCCTTGGTTATAAAAAAAAAAAAAAAAAGAGAAAGTTTTTTCTTGACTAAGTTGGAATTATTATTATGATTTGAGTTTATCTCTAAATTGAATCCTTCTTTGGAAGATGTCTCCCTCCCCTCATTAAAGCATTGCTTTCGGACATCCCACATAGTAATGAATATGCCGCTCTGTGTCCCGTGATGTACGAGAAAGAAAAAGGGATTTTTAAATACAGCTTACCTGTAAAATCCTTTTCTTGGAGTACATCACGGGACACAGAGCTCCCACCCCTCTTTTGGGTGACCATTTTGGGAGGCATACTGCTTGCTACAAAACTGAGGGACTCCCTCTAGGGGAGGGGGTTATATAGGGAGGGGACTTCCTGTTTGAAGATTGCCAGTGTCCACACCTGAAGGTACTCCATATAACCCACATAGTAATGAATATGCCGCTCTGTGTCCCGTGATGTACTCCAAGAAAAGGATTTTACAGGTAAGCTGTATTTAAAAATCCCTTTATTTCATTTCATTTTCCAAAAAATTACAACTTCAAGCTTGCCATGCCTCTTACTAAATACATTTGACTGTCTACTTTCCAGAAAGGGGTTATTTGGGGGGTGGGGGGGGGGGGTATTTGTACTGTCCTGACAATTTAGGGTCTCAAGAAATGAGATAGGCCGCCAGTACATCAGGAATGATCAATATACAATAGTGTTTAGACGCTATAACTGTCACACAAACCAATTAAAATACACTAATTGGGATTTATTTTTTTTTATACCAAAGACATGTAGCTTAATACATTTTGACTTTTGACTATTTTATTGGATATGTTTTATAAAAGAATGTTAAAAATATATTTTTTGTTTCAAAATGTTAGTTCTTTTTTTGTTTATTTAGCAAAAAATAAAAAACCCAGTGGGGATAAAATATCACCAAAAGAAAGCTCTATTTGTGTGAAAAATATTATACAAATCATCTGGGTACAGCGTTGCATGAATGCGCAATTACCAGTTAAAGTAGCACAGTGCTACTTTAACATGCCTTGGTCATGAAGGGGGTAAAACCTTCCAGAGGTCAAGTGGTTAAGTTGATTTTTACCTGTCATTTAAATTGTTCTGATCAGTTATCAAGTTTTTTTTTAGCATCTGTGAGACCAATAAAAAATATCAGCTAAAAACAACTTAACGTGTATTTATGGCTGTTGTAATTGAACTGTACTGTAAAAAAAAGATTATATACAGTGGAGAAAATAATTATTTGGTCACCTGCAGATTTTGTAAGTTTTCCCACTTAGAAAGAAATTAAGAGACCTTTCACACGTGCGGACCGTTTTTTAGATCCGTTTTTTATCATCAGTTGATCAGTTTTTCATAATTTTTGCATCAGTTTTTCATCAGTTTTTCATCCGTTTTCATCCGTTTTTCATCTGTTTTTTCATCCGTTTTTTCATCCGTTTTTTTTTTTGGTTAGAACTTCTTTTTTATTACATATTTTGATGAAAAACAGACTTTAGCGGATCGGATGCTAAACGGATCGTCCGCTAACGTCCGTTTTTCGTCCGTTCCGTTTTTTTGACGGAAGGAAAATAGCGTTTTCTTCCGTTCAAAAAAACGGAGCTTAACGGAGACGGACGTTAGCGGATGCGTGTGAAAGGACCCATAGGAAAGCATTGCGGTCAAAAAACGGACGTCTAAAAACGGACGAACGGTCCGCACGTGTAAAAGGACCCTAAGGGTCTATAATTTTTATCATATGTATATTTTATATGATAGAAACAGAATATAAACCAAAAATCCAGAAAAAAAACTGATGTTACAAATATTAATGGAGTTGCAGTTCAGTGAGTAAAATAAAGATTTGGTCCCCAAGCAAAACATGACTTCGTACTTGGTGGAGAAACCCTTGTTGGAAAGCATAGAGGTAAGACATTTCTTATAGTTGGTCACCAGGTTTGCACACATCTCAGGAAAGATGTGTGCAAGCTATATAGAGATAGCTTACCTCACTTGCCCCTCAATGGTGCTGGTCAACCTCCAGAAGATCCAAGAACACAGCACAAGTTTGATCCAGTCTGTATAAGTGAATGGCACGTTTGGTCACAGCTAATTCTCTCACAAGTGCTAAGAAGATAACAAGTCATCACCCCAAATAGATGCTTTTCAAACATTTTTGTGAAGACAGAGTCACAAATTCATAAGAAACCAACATTTTGGGGCCTCACTGGATCCTTTCCTCAAGTCACTATATCACCTTAAGAAAGGGATCATGTGAGGCCCTGAAACATTGATTTCTTATGACTTTGTAATGCTGTCTTCACAATAAATATTTGAAAGGCATTTATTTTGAGCGCTGGTGACTTTGTATCTTCTGCACTAACCGTACCAATCCCTTCAAGCACCTGCCCTTTGAAAAAGTGATTCTTTAACGAAACTAGTCAGGGCGGACCGAGTGGCACACTGGCATCACCCCTTGGACTACTCAAGGTTTCCTAACAAGACGGGTTTACCTTCATGCGACCGACAGGAGCTGCAGGTTTAAGGCTGTTTTTTCTACTGCAAATTGTGAGTTTTTAATTCATATGAATTTGTATACAATACATTTTTTTTAAGTTTTTACACTATCGAGGCATCCTTGTCTCTTTCCAATTACATGTGATTACCATCATTGGAGCTACTGATAAGTAGATGACCCATGCCAGACTGTCCATCTCTCATTGAGCCTAGCAGTTTGCTATTTACTACACGCTACTTGTGGTCTCCTATAACCAAGGGACTCACTCGTTTTGGTAAGCAGACTTGCATGCCTTGTGGTGAAGGTCTCCAGCTGAATATCACCTAGCAACTTTAGTCACTATGTATTGTTCCAGTTCACACATCTAGGATCTTGTTGCACCAGGGTGGATGAGAATCTGAATCTTGTCCTTTGTCCCTTCTCAACTTTTGACTCTTTGGACATTTTGTATTTGTTTTTGCTAATTTTATGCTAGCCCTCTCCGGCAGGAGATTATGGGCTGTTTTCACATATGAGGACACTAGCACGAATTTGCATTTATTTGTTTTGGGTTGCATTTGTGTTTTATTCCTTTTTCTTAGGGCTCTTTCACACGGAGCGGTCCGTTTTTCGGTCCGCTCCGTGTGTCCATCGGCTCAGCGGGGGTCTCCGCTCAGCTGTCGGGCAGACAGGGCGGTCCCCGCACACTGTGCAGGGACCGCCCTGTCTCTCCTCCGCTATCCCCTATGGGGAATCGGATGAAAACGGACCGTCTGTCCGTTTGCATCCGATCCGTTCGGCCGGACGGAAGAAAAATAGGACATTCTTCCGTCCGAAAAAACGGATGCGGATCTGGCGGACGTTAGCGGATGCATCATCCGCTAATGGATCCGCTCCCATAGGGGCCCATTACAAGTCCGTTAACGGACTTGTAATTAGCGGACCGTTCGTCCGCTAGTGTGAAAGGACCCTTAGATATTTACATGCATATGTTTTCACATTTACTTCATGTTTATTGTTTGTTAAAGTTAGCAGCGCAATTTTCTTCTCTTTTCTATATTGTTTACTGTTTGTATGATACAGCAAATCGTAGCTCTAATACTGTTTGCATCACTGCAACCAACACATTTTTAGTTACACGTTTTATTTGTATTAGCGCAGTTTAAACCCATTTTTTTTTTTCCAATTATTCAGGTAAGGTAAGGTAAAATACTACAAGGAGTGCAGCTTTAGATTTTTTTGAGTCTCTCACAAGTGCTGACATCAACCTAAAGTAAATAAAATGCCAGCACAGCAGTCCTCCTTGTAGCAATTACAGGGTGATTGAAAAGTAACTCCTTATTTTAAAAATCTTATAATTTATTTTTTAATCATTATTTAAAAAAATGAATATGAGAAGAACACACATAACATGGAGTTTTATTCAAAATTCGATATGTGTACCAGCATTCGCCTGCCGCTTCTGAAGCCGCTTTGCAGGGAACTCTGGTGGGATGGCAAAAAATACTTCCCGTAGTCGCCCTTCAAGTTCTTCTAAAGTCTTTGGATTCAAAGAGTAAACTTGTTCCTTCAACCAACCCCAAAGAAAAAAGTCGCAGGGTGTTAAATCAGGGCTTCTGGCCGTCCACTTATGTGGACCACGTCGACCCAACGATTTCCCAGGAAAATGTTCATTCAGCCATTCACGAATAATAATAGCAAAATGTAGAGGAGCACCATCTTGCATAAAAATCATGGCCCAGATTCACGTACATCGGCGCATTATCGGTCCGGCGTAGCGCACCGCCATTACGTAAGGCCGCGTACACACGAGGGGATATGTCCGCTGAAAACGGTCCGATGGACCGTTTCAGCAGACATCTCCGCTCGTGTGTATGGGCTAGCGGACAGATTTCTCCACCCGACAGATTTCAAAGCATGCTTTGAAATCTATCCGGTGGGAATCTGTCCGCCCGACATGTCTGCTGGTTAGTACACTTACCAGCAGACATGTCGGCCCCCACCGCCGCCGCGCCGCTGCCGAATGGATTCGGCGCATGCGCGGAAGTGTTTTACTTCCTGGTGCGGTGACGTGGCGATGACGCGGCGGCGTCAACGTCACCGCCGCGTCACCACTACGTCACCGCGCCGTCCGGCGGCGGGGAATTTGATCCGATGGTGTGTACACGCCATCGGATCAAACTCCCGATCGGACATATCCGATGGAAATGGTCCGCGGACCGTTTTCATCGGATATATCCGATCGTGTGTACGCCGCCTAAGACTTGCGCCATCTAGCCGCGTAATCCCCCGATTCACGTAGCTTTTGCGCAGGAAATTGCGCAAGCGTAAGGTTTTTTCCAGAGGCGTAAGGAGGAGTAATACAAATTGGGAGGGACGTGGGCGTGTTACATTGAAATGAGCCGTGACCCCATGCAAATGAAGGGCCGGCCGGCTCGCGCATGCGCGCTTGAACGAGACCCTGTCAGCTCCGCTGTGCGCATGCTCACAACTCGGGAGCGGCGCAATCAGTGAAATTGGAAATGGACTAGGGCAACGTTGTGAACTACGCAGACAGCATAAATAGACACACACAAACGCACTTGCATTGCAAAAGTACATCCCTTTGTGTCCCTTCCCATTTAACCAAGTGCTTTTGTTCCTGTTGTTCGTTGCAGTGTGTCTTGTAGTTGTCAGATTAGTGTTCTGTGTGATCAAGTGCTTGTTGGTATATTTGTGAAAGTGTTTTTTGATAAGTGTTTGAGAGACTGTTTGTTTGATTGATATATTTTTGTTCGTTTGTTTTCTTGCTTTATTTTTTCTTTTATTTATTTTTTGTGACTGTTTCTTGCTGAGTGCTAGTGTGATTTGTGGGTGTTCGTTTTCTCTTTGTGTGTGTTCTTGCCTGATTGGTTGTGCTTGTATTTGTGACTGATTTTTGGTGACTGGTAGTGAGTTTGTTTGGAAGTATGACTGAGAGAAAAAGAAAGCTCAATTTTACTGTGGGGGAAAAAAGAATTCTTGCCCGGGCCATTAGCGAGTATGGGCGTTTTCTCCACGGCCCGCAGAGTGCCACCACCACCCCGGCCAGGAGGAGGGAGATATTGGATAGGATCACGGAGCAGGTGAATTCATCGGGGGAGGGGGAGACACGGACCCGGTCTGGGATCGACAAAAAAATAAATGATCTCCGGCGTCTGGTGAAAAAAAAACTGGCCGCAATGCATGCCCATGCCAGGGGCACAGGAGGGGGCCCACCATGCCGTATTAGGCTTACAGCGACGGAGCATGTGGTGGCCCTGACCTTTCACCGGCATGAAGTGGAGGGCCTGCCAGGCTTTGACACAAGTCCGGTCCCCGCGGTGCCAGGTAAGGTTTTTTTTTCTATCAGGTGTGTAGCATGTGTGGGGGAGGGGGTGAAAGGGAATATGTGGCAAGTGTGTGGATCCTCCAACCTGTGAATGGTTTGTGTCATCCACAGATGTGCAGGAGGGTGCAGGGCCATCTGGCCTGACCGCTCCAACACCAGGACAGCAGCCTAATGAGGCCCCCCCAACAAGGCCGGAGTCCGCGGAGGAGGTTCGAGAGGAGGAGGACGATCATGAGGAGGAGGACGATCATGAGGAGGAGGACGATCAGGAGGAGGACGATCATGAGGAGGAGGAGTCAGGCACTGGACGAGTGGTTTGTGCGGACTCTTCCCCTCTGGCTGGAAGAAGCCTGCCCTCCCTAAGGGGGAGCCCCCCCCCTCCTCCCCCAACATGGCTCCCCTCACAAGGGCCTCCCCTTCTCCCCGCCCACAACCATCAGCTGGAGGCAGGATGTCATCCCAGAGCACCAGGGGGGCGCCCAATCTCCTGCCCGCCAGTCTGCGAAGGGACCAGGCCCTCCAGACCCGCCATCTGGCACAGCTCTGCCAGACTTTTGGGCGGGTGGAGGAGAGCCTGTCCTCCATGAAGGATACGCTGGGTAACCTGGACTCCCACTCCCGGGCTTTCACAACCTGCCTAAATGAACTGCAGACTACAGCAGCAGGCGTTGGGCAGGATGTGAGGGCCCTTACCCAGGCTATCCAGGCCAACACGGCAACACTTGGTGCTTCCCTGGACAGAATTGCCGTGGCCTTGGAAGGCAGGCCGCCAGGTGGGCAGATATCAGGGGCTGCTCCTCCTTCCCCGGGTTTGCCCCTCCCCCATGAGTCTCCCCTGAGGGGCCGTGGATGCCCCAGGCGTGGCTCACGCAGAGGGCAATAATTTTTTTTTCCCCCTTTTTTTTTTTTGGCTGACATTTTTGGCATTTTTTTTTTTTTTTGGCTGACATTTTTTGCCTTTTTATTTATTTTTTTGCTGACATTTTTTTAAATTTTGGGTTGTGCATGCTGTTTGAATGTGGGGGTGACATTCCTGCTGGAAAAGGGGTGTCATCCTCAATTTTGGTGGAGAAGTGTTCCCCAGGACCAGGGAGAAGTGATTCCCAGGTCCGTGTGAATGGTGTATGAATGTACAGTGTACTAATTGGAGCCTTGGCGTGGCGTTGCTGCTCACAAGTCCTGCATGGTGGACTGGTGCCAATCCAATTTGATGAGGATGTGGGGTGTGTGTGCTAGGGACCATAGTGGTGTGCATGCATGCATTCTCATTGTGCCATGATTAATGTGTGTGTTTAACGTGCAAAGATGCCCAATATGAGCTGCCTCCTGACTGCTCTTCCCTCAGAAGACGGGGTATCCTCGGTTAGGGGTTGATTGTCTGGTTGGGGGGTCAGGTCATCACGTAGCTCAACCTGCAGGCCCTTCCTCACTGCGAGATTGTGCAGCATGCAAGATGCAACGATGATATGGCACACGAAGTTTGGGGAATACAACAGTGTACCCCCAGACTTATCCAGGCATCGGAAACGTGACTTCAGGAGGCCAAAGGTGCGCTCCACCACTGCTCGGGTTTTGATGTGTGCTTGATTGTATCTTTCCTCCCCTGGGGTTTGGGGGTTCCGGATAGGAGTCATGAGATGGGGTCCCAGTGCATATGCAGAGTCACCTGGAAGGGAAAAGACAGGAGAATGTTAGTCATGCATGTGCCACTTGTGAGGTGTGCATCACGGGAGGGGATAGTCATGCCTGACTCCCATGTCACTCACCAACCAGCCAGGTGTTCCCATACACGTTCTGATCGAATTCCATTCGGATGTGGCATTGATTGTAGATGTAGCTGTCATGGGTGGATCCGGGGTGTTTGGCACGGACGTGCCATATGAGGCCTTGGGCATCAACTATCACCTGTACGTTGATGAAATGCCAATGCTTCCGATTGCAGTACATGTGCTCTGTCTCATGGGGGGGCTGGAGTGCCACATGTGTGCAATCAATGGCCCCGATGGTGCGTGGGAAACTGGCAATTCTGTAGAAATCTGTCATTGCCTTCAGCCGCAGGTCCTCAGTGGTGGGTTTGATGATTTGGTTGGCCAAGCGTGTGAGGATTGCAAGGACAACCTGGTGCACACATCTGCACATGGTGGATTGTGACATCCCAGCCACCACTCCACTTGTACGCTGAAAAGAGCCACTGGCAAGGACATGGAGTGTTGCCAGGACCTTCACCAGTGGCTGCACTGCTTGTGAGCGTTGTGTTGGGCTGGTGATGTCATCCTGCAGGGTTGTGGTTAATTCCAGGATGGCATGAGGGGGGAATCTGAAGATGCGATACACCTCAGAATCACTCATGCCAAAGAGGTCTATGCGTGTGCGGTATATCCTCTCCCGTGCCATCCTCCGTGCCATCCTCTGTGCCCTCCTCCTTCTTTGGTCATCTAAATTCACTAGTGCAGCTATGAGCGACGATGCCCCTGGCATGTTGGCAGTCAAATTGTAGTGCAACACGTGTGTGTGGTCTGCTCCTCAGTAACGGTGTTGCTTTCTGTGAGATGTAGACGTTTTTTCAAAATTTAGACCAGCTTTTAGGTGCTCTAACTTTAGACAGGACATTTTGCTGTTGCGCACATCGCGTAGCCTGCGCAGCAACTGCGTTTTTTTGTGGATCCCCGCAACTCCCTCATTAGCATATTTGACTAGCAAATCAATGGTGTGTCTAGCGCATTTTTGCGCGGAAGGATGCGTCTGTCTAACGAAATTACGCCGGACAAAAAAAAGTAGATTTCTGGCGTAAATCGTTTTCTGAATCGCGCGCATCTAAACGCACGCGCACATTTAGACTTACGCACGCGCAACACCAGTTGCGCAGGCGTAATCGCTCTGTGAATCTGGGCCCAAGTCTTCAATATTCTCCCAGGTATTGACAACTGGCCAGATTTCATCTTGCAGCATAGTGAGATACCTTTTGGAATTCATGGTATCGTGAAAGATAAAAGGACCCACAATCCTATCTGAAGTCATGTCGTCTATTAAGAAACATACATTAAAGAATTGAGAAAAAAGTAAATTCATATAAAACATGTATAAATAGTTTAAAATAGGGAGTTACTTTTCAATCACCCTGTATATAGCACAGCTATGCTACCAAGATTATGAAATCTAGGCCGATTTCTTACACTGCTTCTGGTCATGCCCGGTAGTCCGGGACTTCTGAGAAGTGGGTGCTTTCATCTCATCGGCGCTAGGCCTCCCAAACTTAATCCACCCCAAGAACTGCCTATTAGGTATTTTTGGTGAATTACACCTATCATCACATGCCAAGAGACTGCTCAGTATACTCTTCTTCTATGTTAAAAAAGCTATTATACTGTTCTGGAAGGGTGCACAGACCTCTCTGAAATCCCTCTGGTTAAAACGTGTTAATGACGTTATTCCACTGTATAAACTTACTTTTGAACTACGGAAATGGAACAAAACCTTCCACAAAATTTGGGGTAGATGGTTGGCTAGTCCGCTAACCCTCTCCCAGCACTGATTGTACTACTCTTGCTTGACCATTAATCGGCTGTGCCTCAAAGATCGCTAATATCTGGACCTCCGCTTTTGCTATATCCCGGTATTATACCTGAGCCTTTTACCACTGTGCCTACTTTATATTTTGGACTGATGTCAGTTTATTTTTGTATGTTTGAGTGTATTGCCTAACGTTTATGACCAGGTTGTCTGGTGGTATTGTTGGTTGTTTTTTTTTGTATGTTTCTTTCTGTTTGTTGGTTTGTCTTAAACCTCATAAAAATATCTTAAAAAAAAAAAAAAAGATTTTTAAATCTACAGACCAGGGCACCACACTCCCATCCCAACAAACAAGAAGTAACATCACAGTGATGAAAAAAGGCATAAAAAAGTAGATACCACTATGCTTTTAGAATTCATGCTTCATGGCCAAGTGATCAGTAATGGAAATCTAAAGTGTGGCTCCTTTTTGTATTCATTTTTAGATCCCTCAACTCTATACCAGAATGCTACTAGTCTCAGTAATTCATGACACTGCTTTTGTGCCTAGACAATAGAATTAGTAACTCAGAAAAGGTGTACCCTGAGTGAATATTATGGTACACTGTAACAGTAAGCCAGACACTAATGGACTTGTTGCTAACACTTTGTTATCTATTGATCAGATTGCTCCATGTCCTTCAAACACTCCTTATGGCAACAGATTTTCTATACTTTCCTATATATTTTAAAATTACAAGAACTTTGGTTTTGGGGGAGCACCTTCCCTCAAATTAAAGAAAAAAAGTGTACATTCCTTTCTTTCAAGGGCCTTCTGGCTGGTCCTGTGATGTCATGGATTTTTTCTCTTCTACTGTGGTGTTGGGTGGTCCCTACTGTTGCCTGGGTGGTGCACACATAATTATGTTTTGTACAGCAATACTCTGAGCCCATTCTGGCATGATAATGTACTCTCAGGGGTTGTGACCATGACCGCCTGGGTTCTTAGAAAGTGGGTTGAATGACACTGGCTATCATCCAACTCAAAAGTGAAGTGCCCCCTGTTGGAGAAGCAAACCTGCTGTAGGGGTCAGTGGCTGATTGAAAGTGATAATTCTAAGGAAAACTTTTAACATTTTTTTTTTTTTTTTTATTCTTATGGGCTACCCCTATTTGTTTATTTTAAACACTGTATTTATAGAAAAGCTGTGGAGACTTAAGCTTATGAATTTAAATTTTTACGATATTTCTGCGCATTAGTTGAAGTGCTTTCTAAAGCATTGTCTGTAGTAAGCAAACTTTTTTCCACCCTATATAACTTGCACCAAGCCATTGTTGAATGCATAGCAAGTAGAGCCTTGCTAATCTCCGGACTCTTTTCCAATCTTCACAGCAGTGTTGCCCTAGAAACCTGTTAAATTCCCCTAAACAAACTGCTATATATCAACACCTTGTTCTCGTAGTCTCTGGTTTAATTACAGTTACACAGTTTGGCACTTCTTTCAAATTTCTTTCCAAAGAGAGGAATTTTCCCCCTTTAGTAATGAATTGGCTTAATTAGTAAGTAGATTAATGGCAGTTGCTGGTGAGGCGGATTCCAGCAGAGTTAAACCAGAGAGGGTTAATAGGAGTCAGTTCTGGAATCTTTCCCAGAACTGGCTTCCAGCCATAGCCAATAATGGCCTAAACCTGCAGGAACTGGCCTATATAGTGGCTTCCCTATCACCTTTATTAACTTAGGTGAAAACAGAAGCAATGCTGTGCACCATGACCCTCTCCTATACTTTTTAGACCATCTTGACAACCTAATGCAAAAGTTTGAATCCAGTCAAAAAACTTCTTAAGCCAACGGCATCACTTAGTATGCACAGACACAATGCGATGTCTATAGCTATTGTGCCTTATGGCAATCTATAGGATAAGACTGAGTGCCTGAATTCTCCACTTGTGTTCCATTTTCAAGTAATTTTCCAGTTATAAAATGCCCTCATTCCCAGCTGCAATGGGCTTGCAAGTATAAAAGTCCCTGCTGTGAACTGCCTATAATGGGCTAAAAAAAAAAAAAAAAAAAGATCGGCTGGACAGCAAGGTAATTAATGTTAAAAAGAGATGTGAGGTTGGTTTTTATGGTGTGGCTTTTGAAAATATCAAGAAGGAAGCTGGTGAAAAATGAAGCATGTTTTAGCATTTGAGAAAGCCAGCAGCAAGGAAAAGCATGGTCCTTTCTCACTTTAAGCCAAGGAACAAAAGGAGGGTCGGGGGGGACTAGCACGATGGCAATCAGTTCTATGTCTGAGCACATTAAGTGCATGATGGAAACATATTGTATAGAGATAGTTTGGACTCTAGGCATGAAAGAGAAAGGGTGCTTTGATCAGCTCCCTGGGGTCCAGAGTGAGCACACATTCACTTGCGTGGTCTCATTCAGCTCCAGCTAGACTCACACTTGAAAGAAATTTGCATATCTGTAATTTATCACATTTGTCTTCATCATTTTTTGCTGTGTAAATAAAAGTTTACGGGGGAAAAAAGAAACCTAGGATACGGGGCAAGCTCGTCTCTGTAGTGTGTGCTGATGAATGTATAGATGGAGGAAAGCTTCTTGAAATTTACTTTTTAATTGAAATATGTTTATTGTTGTTTCTTGCTTAATTGTTGTTATTCCGAATATTATTACAAAGTAGATTCATATTAATTAGATTCTCAGATGTACTTTTAGTAATGGCTTACTTAGTTAAGTTAAATTAGATATCAAAAAAAGGTAAAAAAAAAATATTTAAACTTGCAGTTGATCCAGAGCAAGGCAGTAAAGACTTTAACATGGTCCAACTTTCTCCATCACGGTAAAAAAATCCTTCTGACTTATTTCTTTACACACTTACATTGTATTACTGCATTTATTATTATTACTAGGGTTGTCCCGATACCACTTTTTTAAGACCGAGTACAAGTATCGATACTTTTTTTTCATTTACTCGCCGATACCGAATACCGATACTTTTTTTTAATGTCATGTGACAATGTTAATAATGGGCATGACAGGGGGCACTGACAAATGGATGGCGCTGACAGGCTGATCGCTTCCATGCCACGCCGCATTGAGGCAGTAATTGCTGCAAAAGGGGCCCAAACCAAGTACTGAGTACATATGCATGCTTATACATTTCAGAGGTCCGATACCGTTCTATGTATAATCCTTGTTTTATTAATTGCATGTAATATTCTAATTTTCTGAGATTGTGGATTTGGGGTTTTCATGAGCTATAAGCCATAATCATCGCAATTATGACAAATCACAGCTTGGACTATCTTGCTCTGCATGTAATGAGTCTTTCTCATATATTAGTTTCACCTTTTAGGTTGCATTAGTGAAATAAATGAACATTTGCACGATATTAGTGTACCAGCATGTTTTTGGATTGTGGGAAGAAACCTCCAAAGCTTGTGTATAACATTCAAAAGTAAGTACACTATATGGCCAAAAGTTTGTGGACACCTGTCCAAAACACTGTTATGAGCTCCTTGGACATTCCATTTGAATACCAAACATGGTTGGACATGTTAGTGGAGAGGGCCTAGCTTGCAGTTTACATTCCAATTCATCCCAAAAGTGTTCAGTAGGGTTGAGGTCTGGTCTGCAGGCCCTTCAAGTTTCTCCACACCAAACTCATCAAACCATGTTTTTATAGAGCTGGTTTCGTGCACAGGGGAACAGTCATGGTTGGACCAAAAGGATCTTCCCCTGACCGTTACTACAAGGTTGAAAGCGCACAATTGTCCATAATGCATTTTTATTTTGTAATACCCTTCACTGGAAATACCAGAGCTTAAAATGATTATAAGTTCAATTTTTTGTTTATTCAATTTAAAAAAAACATTAAAGGGGAAACATTTACTGGGGAGTTTTTACCCTGCAGGGAATGCATTAAGGTTAAAAAATAAAATAAAAAAAATACTAGGCTTTATAACTACTTTAATGATTTTGAGGGGTATTCAAGTAATTTGGCCATATATTGTAGGCGTGATGGCCAAATATTTAGCAACTTTTGGGCATTAAGTCTATTAGATGAGTGCATATTTTAACTATAGTGCCTTGAAAAAGTATTCATACCTCCTTGAAATTTTTCCCATTTTGTCATGTTACAGCCAAAAACTTAAAATGTTGGGGGGATTGTATGTGATAGACCAACACAAAGTGGCACATAATTGTGAAGTAGAAGGATAAAATGATAAATGGTTTTTCAATTCTTTTTACAAATAAATATCTGAAAAGTGTGACGTACATTAGTATTCAGCCCCCTTTACTCTTATACCCCTAACTAAAGTCTAGTCAAACCAATTGCCTTCATAAGTCCACCTGTGTGTAATTTAATCTCCGTATAAATACAGCTCTGTAAAGCCCTCAGAGGTTTGTAAAGCCGCGTACACATGATCGGTCCATCCGATGAGAACGGTCCGACAGACCGTTTTTATCGGTTCACCGATGAAGCTGACTGATGGACTGATGTGCCTACACACCATTGGTTAATGATCCGATCGTGTGAGAACGCTGTGACATAAACACAACGACGTGCTTAAAAAAAAACGAAGTCCAATGCTTCCAAGCATGCGTCGACTTGATTCTGAGCATGCGCGGCCATTTAACCGATGCTTTTGCCTACTAACGATCGGTTTTGACCCATCGGTTAGCCGTCCATCGGTTCAATTTTAAAGCAAGCCCTCTGTTTTTTGACCAAAGGATAACAGACCGATGGGGCCTACACACGATCGGTTTGGACTGATGGAAACCTCAGTCCGTTTTCATCGGTTTGAACCGATCGTGTGTACGCGGCTTTAGAGAACCTTAGTAAACAAACCGCATCATGAACGCCAAATAACACTAGACAGGTCAAGGATAAAGTTGTGGAGAAGTTTAAAGCAGGGTTAGGTATAAAAAATATACCAAGCTTTGAAATCTCCCAGAGCACTGTTCAATCACCTCCTAAAAAAAGTGAAGAGTATGGCACAACTGCAAACCTACCAAGACATGGCTGTCCACCTAAACTGACAGGCCGGGCAAGGAGAGCAGCCAAGAAGCCAATGGTAACTCTGGAGGAACTGCAGAGATCCACAGCTCAGGTGGGAGAATCTATCCACAGGACAACTATTAGTTGTGCACTCCACAAATCTGGCCTCTATGGAAAAGTGGCAAGAAGAAAGCCATTGTTGAAAGAAAACCATAAAAAGTCCCATTTGCAATTTGTGAGAAGCCATGTGGGGGACACAGCAAACATTTGGAAGAAGGTACTCTGGTCAGATGAGACAAAAAATGTACTTTTTTACCTAAAAAGCAAAACGCTATGGGCCAGATTCAGCAACACTTGCGCTGGAGTATTTCGATATGCGCCGCGTAACTGTGATTATGCACCGTCGTTTCTATGTGGCCGTACCCACCAAACTAGATGCGACAGAAAACGGGCCATTTCCGATCGGCTTAACTTTCCGACGCCAGAGTATCGTCAGCGCATAATTTCGCTTGGCGCATCAGTCGCGCCTATTGATTTCCCCTGCAAATATGCAAATGAGGGAGATTTCCCGATTCGCAAACGGATTAGCACCATACGCTGGCTACATGCGCCGCGCGTATCTCGTCCGTCCGGCGCAAAGTTATTTCTACAAATAGCTGCTTTATCTTTACTCCAGACGGCCTCAGGTCAGCAGGAGAGCAGCTACAGCAGCGTTACCGACGAAACTAGCAAGCTGAACAACCACACTTGCAAGGACAACACCTCTGTGTGCCAACATGCCAGGGGCAGTCGTGGTCCTAGCACTAGTACTGGGTCCCCCGGAACGAAGGAGGCGGGCACGTGAGAGGATATACCGCACGCGCATGAGCCTCTTTGGCATGGGGGATGAGGAGGTGTATCGCCTCTTCAGATTCAGCCCTGATGCAATCCTTGAACTAACCACAACCCTGCAGGGTGACATCACCACCAAGACACACCGCTCACAAGCAGTGCAGCCACTGGTGAAGGTCCTGGCAACACTCCATTTCCTTGCCAGTGGATCATTCCAGCGTACAAGTGGAGTGGTGGCTGGGATGTCACAGTCCTACATAAGCAGATGTGTGCACCAGGTTGTCCCTGCAATCCTCAGACGCATGTCCAACCAGTTCATCAGACCCACCACTGAGGAGCTGCGGCTGAAGGCAATGACAGATTTCTACAGCATTGCCAGATTCCCACGCACCATCGGGGCCATTGATTGCACACATGTGGCCCTACAGCCCCCCAGTGCCACAGAGCACATATACCGCAATCGGAAGCATTGGCATTCCATCAACGTACAGGTGATAGCCGATGCCCAACGCCTCATATGGCACGTCCGTGCCAAACACCCCGGGTCCAGCCATGACAGCTTCATATACCGTCAGAGCCCCATCCCAGCAGAATTCGAGCAGAACATGTATGCGGACAGCTGGCTGGTTGGTGAGTGACATGGGTGGCAGGCATGACTATCCCCTCCCGTGATGCACATCAGAAGTGGCACATGCATGACTAACATCCTCCTGTCTTTTCCCTTCCAGATGACTCTGCATATGCACTGGGACCCCATCTAATGACTCCTTTCCGGAACCCCCAAACCAGAGGAGAGAGAAAATACAATGAAGCACACATCAAAACCCGTGCAGTGGTGGAGCAAACATTCGGGCTCCTGAAGTCCCGTTTCCGCTGCCTGGATAAGTCTGGGGGGGCCCTATTGTATTCCCCTACCTTCGTGTGTCAGATCATCGGTGCATGTTGCATTCTGCACAACTTTGCTATGAGAAAAGGCCTGCAGATTGACATACGTGATGACCTGACCCCCGACCCACACAGTCCCCACCTGCCAGAGGAGAACCAGTCTGCTGATGGAAGAGCAGTCAGGAGGGTCCTCGCCGTAGGCATCTTTGGACACTAAACCAAAACATTTATCACACAGACAATGCACGCGTGTACACCACTGATGTCCCTAGATCACACACACCACATGCACATCGCATTGGATTAGCCCAAGTCCAGCATGTAGGACTTGGGAGCAGCAACGCCAGCGTCAAGGCCCCAATGATGTCACTGTCCATTCATACACCTTTCACACGTCATGCATACAGCCGTGGGGTTAACTTCACCACCACGGCCGAGGGTGACACCCCTTACTGTCAGGAGTGGCACCCCCTCACATTCACACACCATTCACACTGTCCCCTGCACTCCTGACCGTGTGCAGTAAAAACTAAACAAAAAAATCTCATAACCTGAGAACAAAAATAAACAAAAACTCATATCCTGAGTATAAAATAAAAATTCAAAAATAAACAAAAACTCATATCCTGAGTATAAAATTAAAAATATAACAACCAAAAAAACAAAAAACCCTCATCTGGGATGACGGGGGCTCCTCCTTGGGGGCACTCTCGGGCTCCTCACCTGCCTGGAGGGAGTGGGTGGTGGTGGTGGTGGGGGGGCATCTGGAGGAGGCTGATCCCCGGGTGGGCCACTCCTGGGAGCTGTTGGCTGCCTGCCCTCCAATGCCACAGCAATACGGCTCAGATACAGGTTTGTCTGGGCCTGCATCCTCAGCTGGCGGGTGATCTGATGCCGCTGGTCACGTTGCCGCTGCCTCCCCTCTTCCCGGATGGCAGCTGTGTTGTCTCGGACGGCTGCTGTCAGGTGGTCAGGCTGACCGGACATGGTGGACCACCACCTGTGCCCCTCTCATGGCTCCTAATGGTGGCCACCTTGCCACGGACCTTGCGCCGCAGGTCGTTTATTTTTTTTTGAATGTCGTCTGCAGTCCGGGTGGAGTACCCTAGCACATTGACCCTGGCAGCAATGGTCTCCAGGATGCCCTGCTTCCTCTCCCGGCTGGTCTTCCTGCTTTTTTTCCCGTGGAGGGAATCATTAAACGTCTCCATAGCTGAGATTATCACAGAGACCTCCTGGGCATTAAAGTTGAGGTTCCTCCTCTCTCTGGGGGTAGCGGGAGCAGTCATGACAGTGCAAAAGTATCTTCCCTGGGGTGGAGGGAAACGGATATATTTTTGCGCCGGAATGGCGTTTCCGCTAGCGCTTTTATACGCGCAACGGAACACATTGCGCTGACGTTTCCCGTGAAGTGGTGCCGACGGAAGTTGTGAGCATGCGCACAAGGGGGCAAGTGAAGCCTTACTTACTGCGCATGCTCCGTGGATGATGCGCTGAACGTAAGCCTCTGCGCTGGGCTCCGCCCATCATTTACATATGATCACACCCACTTCCACTTGCGTCATGTTACACCAGCGCATTATCGTTACTCTGGCGCAAGTTTACGCGCAAGTGCTATGTGAATAATAGTACTTGCGCCGAAAGTGTCGGCGGAGTAACGTAAATGAGAAACGTTACTCCAGAGCAAAGATGCTCCCATCTACCTGAATCTGGCCCTATGTGTGGTGGAAAACTAAAACTGCATATCACCCTGAACACACCATCCCCACTGTGAAACATGGTGGTGGCAGCATCATGTTGTGTGTCTGCTTTTCGTCAGCAGGGACAGGGAAGCTGGTCAGAGTTGATGAGAAGATGGATGAAGCCAAATACAGGGCACTCTTAGAAGAAAACCTGTTAAGCCCTGTACACACGATCGGTTTGTCTGATGAAAACAGACCAATGGACAGTTTTCATGGGCCAAATCGAACGTGTGTGGGCCCCATCGGTTTGTTATCCATCGGTAAAAAAAAAGAGAACATGTTTTAAAATTTTCCTGTGGATAAAAGAACAATAGAAAAAAACGATTGTCTGTGTGGAAGTCCATTGGTCAAAAATCCATGCATGGTCAGAATCAAGTCGACGCATGCTCGGAAGCATTGAACTTAATTTTTCTCAGCGCTTCATAGAGTTTTATGTCACCGCGTTTGGACACGGTCGGATTTTTGACTGATGGTGTGTAGGCAAGACTAATAAAAGTCAGCTTCATCAGATATCCGACGAAAAAATCCATCGGATGTTATTCCATCAGATATCCGATCGTGTATACAGGGATTTAGGGTCTGCAAAAGACTTGAGACTGGGGCAGAGGTTCACCTTTCAGCAGGACAACGACCCGAAACATACAGCCAGAGCTACAATGGAATGGTTTAGATCAAAGCATTTCATGAGTTAGAATGGCCCAGTCAAAGTCCAGACCTAAATACAATTGAGAATCTGTGGCAAGACTTGAAAATTGCTGTTCACAGACACTCTCCATCCAATCTGACAGAGCTTGAGCTATTTTGCAAAGAAGAATGGGCAAAAATGTCACTCTCTAGATGTGCAAAGCTGGTAGAGACACCCCCAAAAAGACTTGCAGCTGTAATTTCAGTGAAAGGAGATTCTACAAAGTATTGATTCAGGGGGGCTGAATATAAATGCACACCATACTTTTCACATATTTATTTGAAAAAATGTTGAAAACCATGTATCATTTTCCTTCCACTTCACAATTATGTGCCACTTTGTTTTGGTCTATCACATAAAATCCCAATAAAACACATTTACGCTTTTGTTTGTAACATGACAAAATGTTGAAAGAAATTTCAAGGGGTGTGAATACTTTTTCAAGGCACTGTATTTCTATGCCAAGAAAACCATAATGTTGGAATACATATGACTGTTCCACATGTAAGACAAAACAAAGTACACATAAATTGGTATTTACCTCAATGATTGCATTAAGTCCAGCCAATGTTCATTTATCTCGACAACATGTCTCAGGACATATACTCATCACGTTTTGGGGGCTCACAACTCCCCTTCATCAGGGCTTGTGTACTGGCAGTTACAGTATATTGGATGTACTGAACAGCTAATAGGATAAAACAAACAGTAGAGCGAACCCAGGTTGCCAGTCTGACAGCTATGTTCCCTTATCCTGGCCTCAGCAAAAGGATTGCTAAAATGCAGAAAAGTTTCTTCCTACGTGTGTCACTCCCTTGCCAGCCGGATGAGCGAGGTGCTACTCCTTCGATGATGAAATACCCGGCCTATTAAGGGCAAAACAACATTAATTGGACAAGATTTAATCTTCAGGGCTATTCTCCAATGAGTGCTATGCAATCTATCCATTTTAATCACATAACATCTTTGGGAATTTAAAAGTAGTATTACACCAAAAAAATAAATGTAAGTATTTCAGCTTTCCACTTCTTAAATGTGGTAACTGAATTTATTAAAGTGGATGTAAATCCAATTTTTTTTTTAATTTTGTATTTTTTTGATGTCACAATGTACAGTATAAGATTTCCTATCCTCTGTGCCCAGTCTTGCCACAAAGAGTTAATCCAGCTCTGAGCAATCCTCTTTTCCTTTTTCATTGAAATAAACGGACAAACAGGAGAAAACGTTATTCCCCCCTTGCTGTGAGTGACAGGTTATTTACATATCTCATGTACTAGCCTGGGGACAGGCATTATTTTTTAATTCTCACTCCTTTTCTGAAGTCATGTGGTTACTTTTCTGGGTTTTGACTGGATGTTAGTGATCATAGTAGAATTTAGTGTAAGGAATACACATGAGAAAATGCATGTTGACAAGGGGAGTGTAGAGGAGAGCGGGGAGTCTACTGACATCACGACTCCACCCACTGAGCTCCGGACAACAGACCCACCCATAGAATCTGCAGTTTTTCAGTTCTTATAACAGACAGAGGGGAGACATTTGACAGGTAAGAATACATGCAGGAGGCATCTATATCCTTATAGATCAGCACTATGGCAGTAGTTTAGAAAGGATGAGAGTGGGTTTACATCCACTTTAAGGCTTTTTTTTTTCTTATTGTTACCTGGTGACCTGGCCAGTAATACATTTCCTAACTTAGGGGGGCCCACTCCACTGGATGGTGACACCTTTGGACAGCAACATTGTTTATCTGGGAAGAGGGGTAGTGTTAGAAGTTCTAGAAGATGTAGATGGGCTTTATCAAACTGAGGCTGGGTTCACACAAGTGGGAATTGGATGTGGCTTGGCCGCATCCCATTCGCAATAGCAGGAGATGGTGACCGGCTCTCTATGGTGCCAGTTCACATATCTCCACAGTGGCTCCGGTGCGATTTGCACAGGAACGCTGTGCGTCATTTGGTCCATTTAAGGTCTGAATTCAGCCAAAAACTCGGGCTGAAATGCGAACATTTCGTTGATGTTTTGAAAGCAGAAAAAATAGGCAATTGTAAGGATTTAAGCAACTTTCACAAGGGCCAAATTGTGATGGCTAGATGGCTGGGTCAGAGCATCTCCATATCTGCAGATGTTGTGGGACACTCCTGGTCCAAGGAAGAAAAAATTATGAACCAGCAAAAGGGTCATGGGTTTCCAGGGACGGAATGTGGATAGTGAAGGGTGGAGTAGTGTAGTGCCATGCAATAGAAGAGCTACGATTTATGAAAAAGTTAATGCTGGTTCCCAAATAAAAGTGTCAGAACACATAGTGCGTCACAGTTTGTTGCATTTGAGTCTAAGTAGCTTCAGACCGGTCACGATGCCCATGCTGATCTGTGTTTCCTGCTCGTGTAATGGCGATAAAATGTTACCCTTAAAAATCTCCATAAAACAGGAAGAAGTTCTGGACAGCCGCACTCCATATATTCTAAAAATTCATTTAAAAATACATGCCACAGCAGAAGGGACAGAAAGGCTGACGCGTTTCACACTAACAAACAGAGTTTAATCATAAACTGGAGGAGAGGTTTTCACCTTTGTTTGACCTACCTAGAGCAGTGATATCCCTTTCCCTATTTTGATTCCTGGATTTTGCACGTAAAAATCTCCATAGGCAACGTTTAAAAAAATTCTACAGGTTGCATGTTTTGAGTTACAGAGGGGGTCTAGGGCAAGAATTTGTGCTCTCGCTCTAACTATCGCAGCGATACATCACATGTGTGGTTTGAACACCGTTTTCATATCCACATATGAAAACAGTGTTTATATGTTGTTGAAACTCCTCATCACGTATGTGTTCGCTTCTGCATGCAAACTTGTCAGGATAGTGCCCTCTAAAAAAAAATATATTTTACTTCAAAAAATTATTTACGTCACTTTTATTCCTATTACAAGGAATGTAAACATCCCTTGTAATAAAACAAAGCATGGCAGGTCCTCTTAAATATGACATCTGGGATCAAAAATACCTCAGATCTCATATTTAGACAAAAATGCAATAAAAGAGCATTGGGCGAAGGTTACGTTTTGACGTCGCTCCCGACCCTACAATGATTTGGAGGCGGGTGGGGACCATCTTCCCCTCACTCGTCTCCATGTCACCCCAGGGACAGCATCCGATCCCCTCTGCCGCGGCTGATATAAGTGATCTTGCAGAAAATCTGCCACAGAGACCTCTTTTATCTGAAAGCGGACCGCTCGCTCTTGAAGAGGGTTCCGGGTTATGGTAGCTAGCTGCTACCATAACAATGGTATTCCTCTTCAAAGTAGCGATGTATACCTGCGTATTAACTTTTTTAATCTGAGGATCTAAATTAGAAAATAATTATTGTATTGGGACCCAGAAGAGAATTCTCAGCAAAATGTCTGCAAAGTCTGTATTGTTCTCCAGGTGTGCCCAGAAGGTGGCTGGAGAGGGATATAAATAGTCTAAAACTTTGAGCAACAGGCTTTTCTCTTCTCCTCCCTGTTGAAGGGAATCCACCCGCCTGGGTGAGGGGTGGCTAACCTGACCTGCTGCAGCTACCCTGGTTCTAGCAGCCATTCATCAAGGTATTTGTTGTGACAGAGCTGGGGGGCTATGTCTTATGATCCCTTCTGGAGCTAATCAAGGGAGTCATCACTTGGGGATCTGTCCCAGAGAGATCACTGAAAAGTGTCAGTGGATATTGAAAGGAGGCATCCAGCAATCCTGAGAAATTGTGAGTATTGACCTGGGCCCTGGGCCCTAGATTGTTAGTGACTGTGCTGTATTGCTCTGTGGACAAGCCTACAGAATTCCTAACCATGAGCAAAAACATAAATGTGCCTACAGTACACTAGTAGCACACTAGAGGGTGCTACATATGTTTAATCAATGCCTACATTTCCAGGTTTGTTGGAGGCCCTACTCTCAAGTAGGGTTTCGTAGAACCTTAGAGTTCCTCCAGATGTTGCTAGGTGTTCCTTGAGCAATGAACAATTTCTGCCTCTCAGATAAGTTCCCACTGACACTATTGATCTTTTTTGCTATCTGTAAGGGGGTAATTATTCCCAATGTCCGCAAGTTTAAGGAACACTTTTTTTACTGATCATCACACTAATGTCTCATGAGTTGTAGATATAATACTTTAAGCAGGGGTTCCCTGAGACTGGAAAGTTATTTCAAGGGTTCCTCTGTGATGTCAGCCAAGGTCCTGGCAGAAGTCTGCATTGATTACATGAACTTTACTGTCTAGAGGGGGCCATAAAATAGAAGATGTTAATTTTAGAACGCCAGTTTGAAATGTTTGTAGTACAGTGTAAGTAGTATGAGAATCCGCTTCTATTCACCAATAAACACACAAGGGTATGAATGACACCGGGGGTCAAGTCCTGGGGAAAAAAGTGTGGGAACACCCACCCAAGATCCACTCCCCCACCAAAAAAATAAAATGATACGCTCATATGCATAACTACTTAACCGCATGTTTTTTTCTAAATACCGCGATAACTCGTGGCAGACCTCCGCATTGTCTCCTGGGAACAATGACAAAGCTCCCAGGAGACATTGCGGCATCGAGGAAGTGACGGAATACCCGCACACTACCCAAGGTTCGCCTGCCCCTGACAGTGACTGGAGCTGGGCATCGCCACTTAGTGAAATATTGGCTCGGACAGCTCTGCTGCTCTCGGCTGCTCTAGTCCTGCAAAGGGAACTGCGTTCCCACTGTAAAAAAAATGCAGGGACTCCGTTCCCACGCGTTCCCGCAGGACTTGAGCCCTGAATGACACTGAATGTAGCCCATAGCAATCATTGGGTTTTCATTTATAAACCTGTACTATATACCTGATTTAAGAACAAAAATGTAATACAGTGGGGGAAATAATTATTTGATCCCCTGCAGATTTTGTAAGTTTGCCCACTTACAAAAAAATTAGGGGTCTGTAATTGTATTGTAGGTTATTTTAAATGATAGAGACAGAATATCAACCAACAAAAATTGAGAAAAGATCAAACAATAGTAAATATCTCTCCCTCAGCGCTCATGAGAAATAAAATACCAAAAGCTGCTACTATAATAAAAAAACACTGTATCAGAAATATGTTTTAAAAAAAAATATTTAAACATTAATAGCGCTTAAAAAGTTTTTAAGATTGATACACAGTCCACTTGAACAGTGAGAGTAGCCAAATGTGAAATGATTGTCCACTCAAAGAACAGGCATTAAGAAATCCTTGCAGCTTATTGTTCCGGATGATCACCTTCACCACACTGCTTTTGTACAACAACCCCCCAAAGGTAGTTCCTTTACCAGATATTACTTGGTTAAAAACATATCTTTAGGTAGTTGTTGTCAGCAAACTCTGTATGTCTTCATCCGATAATGCTGGGTTAGTAAGTGAATATTACGTGGCTGTTGTCAGCGAACACTGCATACCTCCATCTAAATATTGCAACTCTTAGGCCGCGTACACACGACCAAATACATCTGTTCAAATCGGTCTGACAGACCGATTTGAACAGATTTGTCTGCTGGGCTGTTTTGGTTTGATCGCTGTACACACGATCAAATCCAAAATCCCCGCCGGCAGACAGCGCGGTGACGTAACGATGACGTTGACGCCGCCATGTCACCGTACCAGGAAGTAAAACACTTCTGCGCAGGCATTGAATCCATTCGACGCTTGTGCGAGCAGATATGCTTTAAAATCTGTCGGCTGGCCAAATCTGTTTGTCCGCCCGTACACACGATCGAATCTGTCTGCTGAAACGGTCTGTCAGACCGTTTCTAGCAGATAGATTTGATCGTGTGTACGCGGCCTTAGATGTGATGGCTTCATTCATTTTGTTTATTTTTTTTAGGCTGCTTTCACATTGGGCAGTAGAGCCGCGGTGGCGGTATAGCATCGGATTTATCGCGGAATACGCCCGCTAGCGGTGCGGTTTTAACCCTCGCTAACGGCTGAAAAAGGGTTAATACCGCCCGCAATGCGCCTCTATAGAGGCTGAATCAGCTTAGTGTCGGCTCAGAGGCACCTTAATATGTGAAGCCCCGTACACACGGCCGAGGTTCTCGGCAGAAACCAGCGAGAACCTCGCTGGGAGCCGCATTCTGCCGAGAACCTCGGCTGTGTGTACGCTCTCGGTGAGCCCCGCCCGTCGGGAAACCCGTCGAGCAAATAGAGAACAGGTTCTCTATTTGCTCGACGGCCCGTCGGAATGAATGGCTGGTTGCCTTTCCCGACGGGCGGGTCGCCGATTCTGACGGCCGGCAGAGAACCTCGACGGGCGGAACGATGTGTTCCGCCCGTCGAGGTTCTCTGCCGTGTGTACGGGGCCTTAGTGTAATGATCTACTTTTAAATTTTTTAATAAAACTTCAGTCATATACTACACTATGATGGCCATTTATGTGTTCCATGAGAATTTATAGAGCAATGAATATTAACTCATTACTGGGAAGGGCCATTGACGGATCCATCTTAAACAGAGTGGTTATCCTTATGAACCAAAGGCGCATATTTTTTCCTATGTGGTTAATGGGCATTTCACTAGGTGGTGATATAGTCATTATAGCGGTGGAAGTAGACTCGATTACAGACAAGTAGCGTCACCATTAAAAAGGAATTGATAATTTACTGAGGACATTCATTGCACTTTTTTTGCATATGCACTTTATTGTTGATTGAAGGATTGAATGAATTGAGATGCACACAGTAGCATTTGCACGTTATTTATGTTTGGCACATGCGCTTTGAAAATTGATAACAGTTTGTTGCATAGTTGTTTTTTACGTTTGGCATACATTTAATTGGTATCACTGGGAGGAATTTTAATTGCAACAGAGCTCTGGTATATATTTACTTTATATGTATTTATATTAGGAGTACTGTTATTTAGGAGTTAGCACCAGGGCCATCTTAATAGCATCATGGGCCCCTGGGCAACGTAATGCTCTGGGGCCTGTGACAGGAAGTCAGGTAAATCTGTGTGTGTTGTCCCAGATGGAAGATACTTTTCTGCCTTGTGTAGACAATACACCAATTACTATTGGGCATCGGCTGTAGAAATGGCCAGAGAGGTTTGGGGAGTTAGAAGCCTTCGGCTGTTCAAAATGAAGCAATTAAAGCCCCTATAAATATAGCCTAAGGATAACGACTGATTGCTGGATCCTGGGGCTTTGTGAAGTGAAGGAGCAGTCAGAAGCACTTCTGAAGAGGTTTTCTGCTGTAGGACCAGCAGTGTCTGCCCAGCAGTAGGCTGTGCCAGACTCAATAGGTAGGTTCCTGTGTTGGGAAGGTAGATGCCCCAAGTGGCAAGGGTTTATTTTATGTTTTGTTTTGTTTATGCTGTTGTGCTGCTTGCACGTATCATTTGTTTTCACTCATCCTCAAGTGCCTTTTTGCACAGTTCAACGTGTAGTGAACCCATCCAGGGGGTCACACACACCCGCTACCGAGTTAATCCCTCACACATGGTGGAGTGTCGCGGGCAGTTAAAGTAAACCCGAAATGGAGGAGATGCTGAAACAGCTGATTATAGCAAATGCAAATCAACAGCGGGAACCTTGCAGCTCAACAACAGGCTCACCGAGAGAGCCTTGCAGCTCAACAACGGGTTCACCAAGACAGCATTGCAGGTTGGAAACGGAAACACCAGCAGCAAATGGAGGCCATCGTGAAACTATTTGAGAGAACAGAGGAAAAGGATAGCAAGCCCTCTCTGATTGAGAATCCAGAGGACCATAATGCTATGGAGGTTACCACACCTGTTGTTAAGACGGAATCATCACCGGAGTGTAGTACTTTACCAGAGGAACAAGAAGTGAAGCCAGAGGAGTGTGCCCTGGCAGAGCCTGAAACTCCCGAAGTAAAGGAGCCGCCATTAGTAGTAGAAGAGTCTGTAGAGCCTGTGGAAACCAATGTTGTGAATGGCGTTCCAGAGGTCAAACTAGACAAGGTCAAACCAGAAGAGAAATACCCTCATGTACAAGAAGATGCTGAGGAGGTCCCGGCTGTCCCCACAGTAGCAGCTCTTATGAAGCTGAACCGATGTTCTGACAGTTCTGCTAAATACAGTAGAGAACCTTTAGCAAATACTTTGAAGAAACTTGATGATCCAGCTACCAAAGCTGTTACCTTGGAACTGGAACCCAACAAGTTTAAGGAAAAAATTTTGGATTGTTCCAGATCTTTTCGCAAGGCCAAATTGCTGCGTTGCCATATGAAGTATTTCCATGGCATTGACAGGTCAGAGCATGGGCGTCCGCTGAAATTTTTTCAGAGGGGGGCGCTTCGGCAGCGGCGATACACAGTCGTATTTTACCCTTTCTTCGACCGCTAGCGGGGGTTAAAAGCGCCCCCCCCCCCCATGTTAAAATGTAAAAACACCTCACTGTGCCCCCTGCATCTTTCAATATCTCTTTGTCACTATTGTGACCCCCTCTCCACAACTACACCTCTGGACCCCTTTACATTACACAGCACTTCACAGCTCTGGACCCCTTTACATTACACAGCACCCTGCATCACTGGCCCCCTTTACATTACACAGCACCCTGCATCACTGCCCCCCCCTTACATTACACAGCACCCTGCAACACTGGACCCCTTTACATTACACAGCACCCTGCATCAATGGACCCCTTTACATTACACAGCACCCCTTTCCCTTGACTGAAACACTACACTATATTGACAGTATATTTATTGCAGGTCTAAAAAAGGAACCTTTTGTAATGCGGGACAAATGGATTTGATTCCAGAAGAGGGACAGGCACTCTAAATAAGGGACAACTAGAGGGGGGAGCGCTGCAGTCACCGCTTAAATCGGCCCAGGGCCAGTTTGGCCCTGCTCCTGGCGATTCCAGGGGGGGGCAAACGACCCCCCTTGCCCTATGGAGCGGACGCCCATGGGTCAGAGCAGGATCAGAGTCCTGTCACAAGGCATATGCAGACAAGAGGCTCTTTAGCTCACGAAAAGGCCAGTCAGCAAAGCTCAAAGAGAATACGCACCACAAACAGTTCAAATTCCCACCGACCGTCCCTAAAAGACAAAAGCAAGGAGAACTTAATCCAGAAGTCTCATCACAAGCCAGACAAGCTGTCTGAAAGTGTTAAAGAAAAGTTTAAAGATTTCTTGAGTCTGAAGTCAAAGAAAAAGAAGAAGAAAAAGAAAGCAAAGTCAGAGCTGTCTGGTAGTGAAGAGAACATAGAGGTTTCTAAGGAGCTCTTACCAAAAAAATTACAACCTTCAAAGCTCAACAGTGATTATAAGGCCCGTGTTTCGGTAAAAGCAGCGATCATGGATGCCGTCCATATACAAGACTAAGTGATGAGGAGACGCTCAGCGATTCTTGCACGGAAAGCTTACTTTGGAGTGATGAGGATTAAAACTAAGAGATCGTTGTCACGCATGCTGATGGTTTTCTAAATGTTGGCCGCAACAGGAGCAAGTACAGCTCTGCCAAGCAAAGACTTGTGAGGGACAGTATGCATGAGAATGCTATGGATGCAAATATGGGCGAACTGTTAGAACTCTGCTCTGAAAAATTTGTCTGTCAAGATGATGGTCCAAATCAAGAATCTTTTAGCTCATGCTGAAAATAAGAAAAGTGACCTAATGAATGAAGCAGTTGCTCTCTGTTCCGGTTCTTTCACCAACAGAGAAAATTAAGAAAATGAGGCCGGGCTTGAGGATTTCCATCTTCTACCATGTGATGATTCTGACAGCGAAGAGCTTGCAGAAGTTGAAAGTGGTGCAGAAGATGAAGAGGAGGAAGTGAAGGAGGAAGTAAAGGTGGAAATGGCAGTAAAGGAAGAGC
Source organism: Rana kukunoris (assembly GCA_029574335.1). NCBI lineage: Eukaryota > Metazoa > Chordata > Amphibia > Anura > Ranidae > Rana > Rana kukunoris. The sequence goes on along the minus strand of CM056053.1, from coordinate 50,336,676 downwards.
CGGTCCTGTCACTGCTGGATGTCCTGGAGGAGGATGACGCCCTGCAGGATGAGGCGTCTGCTGTGCTGGCGGGGAGCGATTCCGAAAAGTGCTCCTACCCCCTGGGTTATGTGAAGAGACAAGCGCTGTACGCCTGCAGTACCTGCACCCTGGATAAAGAGGAGCCTGCTGGAATATGTCTGGCCTGTACATACAAGTGTCATGAAGGCCACAACCTGTTTGAGCTCTACACCAAGAGTAAATTTTGCTGCGATTGTGGAAATGCCAAATTTAAACAGCGGGAGTGCAAGTTATATCGGGATAAAGAGAACAAAAACCTGGCTAATAATTACTAGGACAATTTCTTTGGCATCTACTGCACATGTAAGAGACCGTACCCCGATCCTGAGGATGAGACCCCAGATGAGATGATCCAGTGTGTGGTGTGTGAGGACTGGTTTCATGGTCGGCGCCTAGGGGCAGTTCCATCGGAGCACGTTGAGTTGCATGAGATGGGGTGCCAGGGCTGTAATGGATCACTGTTCATTTCTTTGGGCCTACTCTGCCAAGTTAGGAGTTCCTGGTGTCACCAAGATTACCAAAGCAGAAACGGAACATGAAGATGTTAAAGTTGATGATTGTCCTACGGAAACAGCCAACCCTCAGAATGGACTAACAATAAATAATGAAGACTGTGTGGAAGATAACGACGATGAGGAGGAGGCAATTCTTAGAAAGCTAAATCTGAAGGACTTTATGGAAAATGAAGCTGAACTTTCTGGAAGTGATGTTGAAAGTGAAATCCCTGACCGCTTCAGGGCAAATGAAGTGGCTGAAGTGCAGGAAGTAGGGGTTTGCACATCTTCAGTTCTCAGTCAGTTGCTTGATGGAAATAAAGCTGAAAAACTTAATTCTGACACTGCACTAAATGATGTAGAAAAAGTGTGTCCAATATCCACTGAGCCTTGTGAATGTAGTAAGGCAGGTGATATTCATGACTTTCCCATAATTGATGATCAGCAGAGCAGGGTCATTGAGGAATCTGAATTGCAAGAAATATGCACCCAGACTGAAGCTATTTTTGCCTCTGTGAATTATTTGCATGTTGAAGAGCAGTGTGTTAATTTTTGTGTTAATGAAATCGGATTTGAATATAACGGTAATGTCACATCCTGTGAAACCCAGTCTTTAGAAAGTGTTCTGTCAGAGCAAGTAACGCAGGATAATACTTTGGATTTCACTACCGAGATTCCTCGGGAAGTAAAATCTATTTTTCAAAGTGTAGAATCTGGAATGACAGGTGAGCCCTCTGAACGTTGTGAAACCTCCATCACTGAAGTGGTCAGAGAGGCTAAATGTACTAATTTATTGGATGCTTTTTCCAAATGTCTTGAAAGGAATGAAGAATATGAGAATTTGTATCCAATAGTCGATGGTTTCAAAGAAACAAATACTAAAACATTTTTGGGAGACTATGAGGCAAAGATAGTTGAACAACTAGCCATAAACATAATTTCAAAAGTGATTGTATCTGCTAGACAAGAAATTTTGTCTAGCTCAGTTAATGATGTGTCTGATAGCAGTTGTCAAGTTCTTGGTGAGAATAGGGGTGTGCGAACAAGTGATGCACAGAGTAAGCAGTTGCTTCAAGAAAGTGACGAGGATTCAGTTTCTGAAAACCCTACATTGGGTTTGGTAGATTTTCACCATACTTGTGAGTCTGAACTATCACAAAGTAAGAAACTTGGAAATGTAGAATTGACAAGTAATGATTTCCGTCTAGCGCACAAAAGGGAAGAAAAAACGCCTAGTACATCGGTTTATCAGAGGTCTTCTGCGTCAGACTTTAGTCCAGTTCATAGAAGAACAGATTTTTTTGGGTGTCACCTTGCTTTGGAGGATTCCAGTCTTGGTGTGTTTGCATCTGAAGAAGGCATCCACATGGATGATCCTTTGCAGAGCGCAGTGTTATCAGCTCTAGGTATTGGTTATGACTCGCTGAGTTCTTCAGGGATTGAGCTATCGAGGGAAACCTTTGTGTTCATTGAAAAACCAATTAAGGTTTTGCTTGGTTTACAGCTGAAAATGAGTATATTACAGAGCAAGGAACACCCTCTTATGTACCTCAGCCGAAATTTGAAGACCAATAGGAGAATAAGTAGGAGGTTCCTGGCCCTTCAGGAATTTAGTTTTGTAACGCATCGCCCCTGTGTTAAAATGGGGAATGCAGACGGTTTTTCCCGAGTGCATGCCTGCCTGGCAACCTGTGTCCCAACCCTAGGGTTGAAACAAGAGGGGGGGGGTATGTGACAGGAAGTCAGGTATATCTGTGTGTGTTGTCCCAGATGGAAGATAATTTTCTGCCTTGTGTAGACAATACACCAATTACTATTGGGCGTCGGCTGTAGAAATGGCCAGAGAGGTTTGGGGAGTTAGAAGCCTTCAGCTGTTCAAAATGAAGAAATTAAAGCCCCTATAAATATAGCCTAAGGATGACGACTGATTGCTGGATCCTGGGGCTTTGTGAAGTGAAGGAGCAGTCAGAAGCACTTCTGAAGAGGTGAGGTGCTGATGGATATTTCTGTGTGAGAAATATCAAAGAGACTTTTTTGTTGTTTTCTGCTTTAGGACCAGCAGTGTCTGCCCAGCAGTAGGCTGTGCCAGACTCAATAGGTAGGTTCCTGTGTTGGGAAGGTAGACGCCCCAAGTGGCAAGGGTTTATTTTATGTTTTGTTTTGTTTATGCTGTTGTGCTGCTTGCACGTATCATTTGTTTTCACTCATCCTCAAGTGCCTTTTTGTACAGTTCAACGTGTAGTGAACCCATCCAGGGGGTCACACACACCCGTTACCGAGTTAATCCCTCACAGGCCCTACAATGGAGACAGCGCAGGTAAAAATACATCAAAAAGGTATGAGGCAGACAAGGAGAGCTTCCCCTTTTGGGTGGAGCTCCACATTAACTACATGAACAATCATTCTGTACAGCAAAGAAACGGTGGGAAAATGCTACATACATAAAGTAACAAAGCTGTCCTGAGCATATAATATATCTGCTAGATTGATGCCTCCTCATCACTATGGCCCCTCTACACCCCAAATAAACCCCCAGCACTCCAATTTTGGAGCAGCGTGGCCTCAAGGACAAGCTTCTTTGGGGAAAGTGCAGGGCCCCCCATGCAGCTGGGGCCCCTGGGCAGTGCCCAGGTGTGCCCACTCATTAAGACAGCCCTGGTTAGCGCAATCCATATTTCAATCTATAACTTTGCATTCTACTCTAGGGTGGCATGTTTTTCCTGATTGTAGCAAACTAAAATTTATATAATTGGACTGGGGTTTTTTTTTGCGCCGGTAACACATTTCTTCACACATAGATGAAATCCTGCAGCGTCTGCAAGGTCCCCCTCATCGAGGAGGCACATGTACAGGCCTGTCTGAAGTTTGCCATCGAGCATCTAAATGATTTAGAGAAGGATTGGGAGAAAGTGGTGTGGTCAGATGAGACCGAAATTTAGCTCTTTGGCATTAACTTGACTCACCGTGTTTGGACGAAGAAAAATGCTGATTATGACCTTAAGAACACCATCCCTACAGTCAAGCAGTGCGGTGAAAACATTATGCTTTTTAGCTTTCTCTGCTAAAGGTACAGACCATCTTTGCCGCATTGAGGTGCCAGTGGACGGGGCCTTATACAGTGCAAAAGTATTCACCCCCTTGGCATTTTTCGTGTTTTGTTGCCTCACATCCTGGAATTAACATGCATTGTTTGAGGATTTGCATCATTTAATTTATAGAACATGCCCACAACTTTGAAGATGTTTTTTTTTTTTATTGTGAAGCAAACAACAAATAGGACAAAATGAAGAAAAAGTCAATGTGCATAACTATTCACCCCCCTAAAGTCAATTCTTTGTAGAGCCACCTTTTGTGGCTATCACAGCTCCAAGTTGCTTTGTATAAGTCTCCATGCGCTTGCCACATCTTACCACTGGGATTTTTGCTCATTCCTCCTTGCAAAACTGCTCCAGCTCCTTCAAGTTGGATGGTTTGCACTTGTGAACAGCAATCTTTAACCACTCTCCCATAAAGCCCAACTCTATGGAGCGTACGGCTTATTGTCGTCCTATGTACAGATACTCCAGTCTCTGCTGTGGAACTCTGCAGCTCCTCCAGGGTTACCTTAGGTCTCTGTGCTGCCTCTCTGATTAATACCCTCCTTGCCCTGTCTGAGTTTTTTGGTGTGCGGCCGTCTCATGGCAGGTTTGTTGTTGTGCCATGTTCTTTCCATTTGGATATGATGGATTTGATGGTGCTCCTAGGGATCATCAACGATTTGGATATTTATTTATAACCTAACCCTGACTTGTACTTGTCAACAACATTGTCCCTTACTTGTTTGGAGGGTTCTTTGGTCTTCATTGCAGTGTTTGGTTAGTGGTCCTCTTGCTTAGGTGTTGCAGCCTCTGGGGCCTTTCAAAAAGGTGTGTATATGTAATGACAGATCATGTGACACTTAGATGGCACACAGGTGGACATCCTTTCACTAATTATGTGACTTCTGAAGGTAATTGGTTGCACCAGAGCTTTTTATGGGCTTCATAAAAAAGGGGGTGACTACATACGCACATGCCAATTATCATTTTTTTTTTTCTGAGAAATAGTTTTATGTATATATTTTTTTAATTTTACTTCACCAACTTAGACTATTGTGTTCTGATTAATCACATATAATTCAGATAAAAAAAACATTTAACTAAAGGCTGTAATGTAACAAAATAGGTAAAAAGCCAAGGGGGTGAATACTTTTGCAAGGCACTGTATTGTAAAATCTTGGACGAGAACCTTCTCTCCTCAGCCAGAACACTAAAGATGGGTCGTGGATAGGTCTTCCAGCATTAAAATTACCCAAAACATACCACCAAAGCAAAAAAGGAGTGGCTCAAGAAGAAACAGTGGAGTCCTCCCCACGCGTTTCGTAGCATAGTACATCATCTGGGGCGTACACCAACGCGTTTCATAGCATAGTACATCATCTGGGGTGTGACGATGTACTATTCTAGTAACGCGTCAACAGACTCCACTGTTGCTACAAGTGCTTTGACAAGCGCTGTTTGATTTCCTTGATGTAAGTTTTCCTACTTCATTAAAAGTTCATTACCATTATAGTATAACGCTATGTGCCTTCTCTTCTTCTTCCTCATTTCCATATAAAATATGGTTCAAGCTTCTGGTACCACCCACGCCATTGCTGATAAGAATGCAATACCAGGATAGCCTCCTTTTTATTTGTTTGGTGTGTCAGATAGCCATTTGAACTGCAGCTGAGTATCCATCATTCTACTGTGATTTACATCGTGCTCAGTCGACCCCTTAAACGTATGTTCTGTAGGGTTCACTGTTTCTGGTAAGCCTCTTTTCTGTTGGTGGCGGTTGATTCCACTTAATCCAGCTTTCACTCAATATTCACCTTTTGAGAATATCTCCATTTTGAGAGCATCACCATTTTGAACCTTTATTTGTTCATATTAGTGCCCTTGTTTAGTACACTTATCACTAGGGACAGACTGATATTCTGAAAAGGGTTCAGGGATTGGACAGCTGAAGACTGGCTGGGGGTAAAGTAATTTTCTCTGATGAATCCCCTTTCCAATTGTTTGGGGCATCTGGAAAAACCCTTGTCCAGAGAAGAAAAGGTGAGCACTACCACCAGTCATATGTCATGCCAACAGTAAAGTATCCTGAGACCATTCATATGAGGGTTTGCTTCTCATCCAAGGGAGTGAGCTCAGCTAACAGATTTTCCCAAGAACACAACCATGAATAAAGAATGGGACAAAAACATCCTCCGAGAGCAACTTCTCCCAACTATCCAAGAACAGTTTGGTGATGAACAATGCATTTTCCAGCATGATGGAGCACCGTGCAATGAGGCAAAAGGGATAACTAAGTGACTTGGAGAACAAAACATCAAATTTTGGGTCCATGGCCAGGAAACTCTCCCAACTTTAACCACTAGGGTACCGCACGCCGTCAAATGACCGCGGGCAGAATACCCTGTTGTTCTGACAGGACGTCATATGACGTCCTGTCATTCAAAGCCGCCGGGCACACGCGATTGCCCAGTAACTGAGCAGGGACGTGGAGCTCTGTGTGTAAACACAGAGCTCCACGTCCTGTCAGGGAGAGAGGAGATCGATCTGTGTCCCTTGTACATAGGGACACAATCGGTCACCTCCCCCAGTCACCCCCCTCCCCCTACAGTTAGAACACTCAATAGGACACACATTTAACCCCTTCCCCGCCCCCTAGTGGTTAACCCCTTCCCTGCCAGTCACATTTATACAGTAATCAATGTATATTTATAGCATTGTTCACTGTATAAATGTGAATGGTCCCAAAAATGTGTCAAAAGTGTCCGATGTGTCCACTATAATGTCGCAGTCCCCAAAAAAAAACGCAGATCGCCGCCATTCCTAGTAAAAAAAAAAAAAACATAATTATGTCACCTATTTTGTAGGCAATATAACTTTTGCGCAAACCAGTCACTATACGGTTATAGCCTAAACTGAGATAAAAAATATATATATATTTTTTTTAAATGGGATATTTATTATAGCAAAAAGCAAAAAATATAGTGTCTTTTTTCAAAATTTACGCTATATTTTTGTTTAAAGCCTAAAAAATAAAAACCGCACGGGCGATCGAATACCAAAAGAAAGCTCTATTTGTGGGGAAAAAGGACGTCAATTTTGTTTGGGAGCCACGTCGCGCGACCGCGCAATTGTTAGTTAAAGCGACACAGTGCCGGAAGCTAAGATTTTGTCTGGGCAGGAAGGGGGTGTAGGTGCACAGTAGGCAAGTGGTTAATCCCATTGAGAACTTGTGGTCAAAACTTAAGAGGCAGATGAACAAAAATTAAAATAAAATTCTGACAAACTCCAAGCATTGATTCTGCAAGAATGGGCTGCCATCAGTCAGGATGTGGCCCACAAGTTGATTGCCAGCATGCCAGGGAGAATGACTGAGGTCTTGAAAAAGAACGGTCAACTCTGAAAATATTGACTCATTGCATAAACTTAATGTAATTGTCAATAAAAGCCTTTGACACTTCTGGAATGCTTGGAATTATACTTTGGTATATTATAGTAACATCTAACACAAATACCCAAAAACACTGAAGGAGCAGACTTTGTGAAAATATTATATTTGTGCCATTCTCAAAACTTTTGGCCACAGCAGTATGTTTAGCGCTACACTTTGGGGTAGATTCACATAGAGATACGACGGTGTATCTACTGATGCACCGTCGTATCTGTGAGATCCGACGCTCGGATCCATGCGGCTGATTCCTCGAATCAGGTTCCGCATAGATCTCTCTTAGAGCCGACTGGTGTAAGTGAGTTACACTGTCGGATCTAAGGCTGCAATCTCCCGCCGTCCGCTAGGTGGCGCTTCTATTACTATACGCGACGAATATGCAAATGAGGAGAACCGCCGATTCTGAAACGAGCGCCCGGCCGTCGTTTTTTTTTTACGTCGTTTGCGTTCGGCTTTTTCCGGCGGATCGTTACCCCTGCTATATGCGGGGTAAGTGCGGCATATCCTATGTTAAGTATGGCCGTCGTTCCCGCGTCGAATTTTGCATTTTTTACGTCGTTTGCGTAAGTCGTTCGGGAACACGGCCATACGTTAATAGCGTTAACGTCGAAAACAATGACGTCCTTGCGACGTCATTTGAAGCAATGCACGCTGGGAAATTTAGCCGGCGGCGCATGCGCAGTACGATCGGCGCGGGGACGCGCGTGATTTAAATAGTAAACTCCCCCTAGCCGCGGAATTTGCATTCCGCTGGGGGATTTACGATCCGCCAGGGCAATTTACGAGGCAAGTGCTTTCTGAATACAGCACTTGCCTCAAAAACTGGCGCAGGCGGATCGTAAAAAAGATAGATCCGCTGATCTATGTGAATCTACCCCTTTATGTATTATTTGTTTTTACCATTTGTTGATTGGTTGTGTTAGCAGCTTACCACCAGAGCAGTGTGGAATTATCAATTTTTCTACCAGCTCTGTACCGCCACCCTTTAGGCAACTTCTGCTATTGTTGTCTGATACTTAGCATTGGTTCGGAGCATGCGTGTTTGTACTTTGCACTTTAGTCCGATGGACTTGTGTACACACGATCGAAAGATCCTCGGACATTTATTGATGGAAAGTTTGAGAGCATGCACAGCGAAAATATGTCTGTTGAAAAACCGACAACAATTGTCTGATGGAGCATACAGACGGATGGATTGTCCAATAAAACATGTCGTCGGACCGATGTTGTCGAAAAATGTCCGATCGTGTGTATGGGCCTTTAGATTTGGTGGATGCAGTTATTATTTATTTTCAGGCTTTTTTTCAGAACTACAATCACCTTACTCTCTTTTATTATTCATAACATAGAGGGGAGGGGTTCTGTAGTCCTCAGGATTATCCATGAAAAATTTAAATAATAAGAATGCAGCGAGCAGAACAGATATTCCAATGGTATATTTTACGGACCAAAAGGAAGCAAATCAGAGAAGTTCATTGTTAAGTTTCACGTAGACTTTAACCACCAAAGCTGCATGAAGGATCAGAGCCAGTGCTGTAGACAAGTGACTGTGAAGCATGGCCACTGTAATATTTCTTAGAGGGCACCGCAAGGCTGGGAACAATACTTCTCATATTAACTGCAATATTTCTTCACTTTAGAGAGGAACAAAAGTCATAGCAAGACGTCTTTGTGCCTAATTCAGTCCACAGCACATCCCTCATTCCCCTGCAGAAAGGTCAGTGTCGTTATGTTTGGTCCACCAAGGGGGGGTTTTCACAGAAATCCTTCAGCCAGCTGTCCCTGTCACACTGTCACCATTGGGGGCACAGGCTCTCAATGCCTGTTAACTTGCTCTTTACACCTGCAAATAATACCAGTTTCTAAAAATTCCCCCCTCTGCAGCCAGTATCGCGCCCCACAGAAACGTTTTTAGGAAATACAGAGTTAGGGACGAGGTTTAGGTCCATAAATGTGCATTTCAGGGTCACAACCCCAGTGAATTTATGTGCAGATACACGCCGGAGAATGTTTTTAAACCAAAATGCTTGACATGGGCTTTGGACGATGGCCAACAGCTTAGAAGAGCCAATAAGGAGGCTTATGGCTTTTGGTTAATCCCCCTTCACTATAAAAGGGGGGCAAATAACAGCTATAATGCCAGGGAATTGGAAGTATAGGGAAACTGACAAACTGCATATGGGAAGAAGAAGGACAATTGGGAAACTGTCATTTCCTTCTTGTTCTTATTATTGAGGGATTTTGTTTTCTTTAACTTTATTGCATGATTGATTTGAGATTAGTGGTCCTTGGCAAGGTTTTATTTTATATTTATTTATAAATTTTTGCTGCAAGGCTTTCCTTTCCAAAACAGGCTTTTGTTTCAGGTTTGGTATGTTGGGGGAATGTACGGCATTTTATTATGTCAGTATTTATTTATTTTATGTTAATAAGGCATTTTTTAAGTTTGGGGGGGGGGGGGGGGGCTCAAAGCAGGACATTCACTTGTTACTGACCATCTGTTCTTTTGCTGCCTTTTGTTCGCAGCACACCGCTGCACAGTGGCGGCTGGAGCTCAATTTTTTTGGGGAAGGAGCAAACAAACGGAAAAATTCAGAAAAAAAAACATAATTTGCAGCCTCACTGTGCCCATCAAATGTAGCCACGGTGCCCATCAATTGCAGCTACTGTGCTATCAAATGCTGCCACTGTGCCATCAAATGCTGCCACTGTGCCATCAAACGCTGTCACTGTGCCCATCAAATGCCGTCACTGTGCCATCAAATGCTGCCACTGTGGCATCAAATGCAGCCACTGTGCCCATCAAATGCTGCTACTGTACCTATCAAATGCTGCCACTGTGCTCATCGAATGCCAGCACTGTGCCATATAATGCTGCCGCTGTGCCCATCAAATGTCGCCACAGTTTGATCAAATGCCACCACCGTGTCCATCAATTTCAGCCACTGTGTCCATCAATTTCAGCCACTGTGCCCATCAAATGCTGCCACTGTGCCCATCAAATGCTGCCACTGTGCCCATCAAATCCTGCCACTGTGCCCATCAAATGCAATAACTGCCAGCACATGCTGCCACTGTGCTCATCAAATGCTGCCACTGTGCTCATCAAATGCTGCCACTGTGCTCATCAAATGCTGCCACTGTGCCATCAAATGCTGCCACTGTGCTCATCGAATGCCACCACTGTGTCATATAATGCTGTCACTGTGCCATCTAATGCTGCCACTGTGCCCATCGATTGCCGCTACTGTGCCCATCAAATGCTGCAACTGTGCCCATCAAATGCTGCTACTGTGCCCATTGAATGCCGTCACTGTGCCATCAAATGTTGCCACTGTGCCCATCGAATGCCGCCACTGTGACTCCCCCGCGGCCGCTCGCTGTCTGCATGGCACTTACCCTGTCTCGGTGGGCAGTGGGTGGTGGCGGTGAGCGGTGTTCTTGATGCGTCTCCTCCCCGAGCACCTGATTGGAGGAGAGGCGGTTCAGTGTTAGAAAAGCGAATATTTAAGAAACGGCACCTGAATAGGTGGTGGCAGGGACGGCCATGGATAAATCTATTCATTGGTCATAGAGGGGGTGGCTGGAGAGAGGGTGCAGCATCTGTGCGCCCTTATGGATGCACCGCCACTGCCACTGCATCTTTCGAAAGAAAAATGCAAGGACAGTGTGCACCTAAACTGCTTTAAATTATATTGCTCAAATCCTCCTGCACACCCCACCCCATCATTATGGATAAAATAAAAGTTAGGCCCCTTTCAGACGTCCGCCTCCGTTTTTACAAGTCCGTAAACTGACTTGTAATGGGCCCCTATGGGATCGCGTCCGTTAGCGGATGATGCATCCGCTAACGTCCGCAAAGATCCGCGTCCGTCTGGATCCGGTTTTTCGGACGTAAGAAAACCCTAACACATGGTCCGTATTCATCCGATTCCCCATAGGGGAGAGAACGGAGGAGGGACATGGCGGTCCCTGCACAGTGTGCGGGGACCGCCCTGTCCGCCGACAGCTCACCGGGGATCCCCAGGCAGGTGCCATAAAGCATGTCTAAAGTCATCGAAGATTGATTCGGCCGAGTCGCAGCATTGATGCAGAATCGCGAAAGTCTGAATCGCGATGCATCGATGCCGCGATTATATTCAACACCCTTAGTATATTACTTCTAAGTAAAATACAACAGTATACAAATAATGATCAAAGTGAAAACTTGTTGAGTATCAACATACTGTGATATACTATATAAATTGGCATCTGATTGATAGTGTCCCTAAATAAAGTGCACTGTGCAAATTGTAAATCAATATGGGTAGTATAGTCCCATTGGTGATTAAAACATGAATCCATTAGTATATATTGATGGGAAGTAATCCAAAAGTGTAGGACTTAAAGCGGAGCTCCACTCAGGAAAAAAAATGTAGCCTAAAAATCATAAATAAAATAAATAAAAAAAATTATACTCACCCGAAATACCTGTTGCTATGCGGAAGTCCTTAATCTGCCACTTCCCACACTGCGGTCCGTCTTCTTCTAGTAAATGGGCGTGCTGCTTTCTGGGAACTGTGTGTGTTCCCAGAGAGCAGCCGCCCATTCACAAGTCGGCGCGAGACTCACGCATGCGCAGTAGGAAACGAGCAGTCTTCACAGCCTGTTTCCCTTAGTGTAAATGGCGGCGCGGGACCTGCACAGACCGAGGGATCGGCATTGGGGGGGCCATCAGCGCGGGCGAGTAGGACAGGTAAGTGTCCCTATTAAAAGTCAGCAGCTACACTGTTAGTAGTTGCTGACTTTAAAAAAAAATTGCGGTTGGAATCCCGCTTTAAGGAGTCAAAGCCGTGTGTGCGTCCACCACCCAGGGGAGAAGATTAAATACACTTACCAGAAGGTAGCATCAATCAGGAATGTGATATCAAAGCTCTGGATAGCGAGTGGTGCAATTCCTCCTCTTCAGCTGAGCCACCTCAGGCAACCTCCACCCGGCATGTGAGAATATGGATCAGGATAGCAGTGTCCCAGATGGTAAAAAAAACCTCCTTCCACCACAGAACCATTTGGTAGGTTTATGGTTAACAGCATCCATAAAAAACAACAGTAAGCCTCCACATGGTGAAAAACCGTATGGTTACGGGTTCATTTGGAATTAAAAGGCTTTACATAGATTCCAAGATGTATTGCATCAAGTAAAATATCTCCTCTGTTGTCACAAAAGCATAAAATTCAAAAAGGTGCAATGGCATGGAAAGGACTCATCAAACCCAATGTGTTTTGTCTACAAAGATGTCAACTGGGGTACCCCACTACTACCGATGTTGATTTACAATTTGCACAGTGCACTTTATTTAAAGACACTGTCAATCAGATAAAGGGGTTAGGGCCAGTTCACACCAGACGCAGTTCTGTTCAGTTTGGTGCGCATTTTTTCTGCACTAAATGGATGCACAGTGTTTTCCATGTATTCCAGTGGCTCTAGTTGACATCATGTTGTCAGTTTCCAGTCAGTTTCCGGTGCAGAAACTGACCAGAACTGGCTGTATTGGCGCAGAAAAAATGGAACTGCATCTGGTGTGAACTGTCGGACATGTCCGCTGGTTAGTACGCCTAACCAGCGGACCGAAATCCCGCACATGCGTCGAATTGATGCGACGCATGCGTGGAAGCATTGAACTTCCTGGTTAGAGCACGTCGGTGACTTCTACGTCACCGCGTTCTCTGTCCGCTGGGATTTTGGTCTGATGGTGTGTACACACATCAGACCAAAACATCCCAGGAGACATGTCCGTCGGACCTGTCTCATCGGACATGTCTCCTCGTGTGTACGCGGCCTCAGAGTTTTTTGTATATGCTAATCACAATTCATTTTGTATATCACAGTATGTTGATATGTTAATACTCAACATTTAATTCTTAGAGCCGGTTCACACAGAGGCAACACGACTTTGTGCGCGACTTTGCGAGGCGACTTGGATGACTTGACACGACACGACTTGAGCGTGAACCACAGTGCAACTTGGGGCGACTTACAACGCGACTTGAAGTCGCCTCCAGGACAGGGGACTTTGCCAATGGCTTATCATGAGGCTGAACTCCACGCCAAATTTTAAATAAAAAAACGTCATGAATCCCCTCTTCAAGAGGCCCTTAGGTCTAGTATGGATGGCGTCAGTCTCATCATCCCCCGGGACTGTGACATGATAAGGGGCGGGGTCACCGGGTGACATCACCCGGTGACCGCGCCCCACGCGCACATGACATTACAGCGGGAGAGATCGTCAAGTCAAGTAAAAGAGCTGGAAGAAGAAAGCGGAGGAGCCCGGCAGAAGTCACTGGAGACCGGGAGAAGAGGGAAGAACACGGCGGCAAAGACCGGGCCTCCACTAGTAAAAGAGCTGAAAGAAGGTAGCAGAGGAGCCCAGGCAGAAGGCACCGGAGATCGGGAGAAGACGCCAGAGAGAGCAGAGAAGTCAGAAGAAGACCCCCAAAGTTGGAAGAAGACCCCCAGAGCTGCCCAATAAATTACTTTAAAAACCTGTCTAGTGTGTTTTTTTTCTTGACACTTTTTTCCCTTTCCCCCAGGTGAATGGGTAGGGTACGATGGACCCCATACTCATTCACATAGGGTGGGGGCCAGGATCTGGGGGCCCCCTTATTAAAGGGGGATCCCAGATTCCGATTACACTACTTACATTGATTTTCTCATGTCGCGTGACTTGGGGTGACTTGAAGTCGGATCCCCTTTAAATCAAATAAGCTAAACTACCCTAACTACATGCTCACCAACCCCTCCTCCCAGACTAAAAAGAAAGCCAAAATGTGTCATTATGGGCCAGATTCAGGTAGATGAGAGCATCTTTGCTCCAGAGTAACGCTTCTCATTTACATTACTCTGACGACCCTTTCAGCGCAAGTACTGTTATTCACATAGCAGTTGCGCGTAAACTTGCGCCAGAGTAACGATAATGCGCTGGCGTAACCCGACGCAAGGGGAAGTGGGTGTGATCATATGTAAATGATGGGCGGAGCCCAGCGCAGAGGCTTACGTTCAGCGCATCAACCACGGAGCATGCGCAGTGAGTGAGGCTCCACTCGCCCCCTTTGTGCGCATGCTCACAACTTCCGTCGGCACCACTTCACGGGAAACGTCAGCGCAATGCCTTCCGTTGGGCGTTTAAATGCACCCGTAGAAGCGCCATTCCGGCACTAAAGTATATCCTGCTCCCCCTCCCCGCAGTGATGTTACTTTTGTTCTGAGATGGCTGCTCCCGTTCCCCGCAAACACACAGGAGAAAGCTGAACTTTAATGGCCAGGAGCTGTCAGCCGTCATCTCGGCTATGGAGACCTATGATGTCTTCCTCCATGGCTGTAAAATTTGACAGACAAGCATGGACAGAGGTGTTGTCCTGCAAGTGGGGGTGCTCAGCTAGCTCTTATCGTCGGTAACGCTGCTGTAGCTGCTCTCCTGCTGACCTGTGGCCATCTGGAGTAAAGATAAAGCAGCCTTTTGTAGAAATAACTTTGCGCCGGACGGACGAGATACGCGCGGCGCATGTAGCCAGCGTATGGTGCTAATCCGTTCGTGAATTGGGAAAAATCCCTCATTTGCATATTTGCAGGGGAAATCAATAGGCGCGACTGATACGCCAAGCGAAATTAAGCGCTGACGATACTCTGGCGTCGGAACGTTCCGCCGGTCGCAAATGGCCCGTTATTGGGCGCATCTAGTTTGGTGGGTACGGGCACATAGAAACGACGGCTCATCTTCACAGTTACGCGGCGCATATCGAAATACTCCAGCGCAAGTGTTGCTGAATCTGGCCCAAAGGCGCTAAGATCAACATTGCCAAATAATTTCACTTATCCCCAGTGATTAATTTACTAAAGGAGTGATAATCCTTGCTTAGTTAAAGCTGATCTAAACACTCTCAATCAACTATTTTTAATCCTTATGCTGCTAGCCCTAGTAAACAGATAGGAAGGTACAGTATATTATATTTACTTGTTTTACCCTTTTTATTTATTGTTTATTGTTTATTGCTTGTATAGCGTAAAATTGCTTTGGCTCTGACATCACTTACTGCTGGGAGTCCTGTAGACAGTCAGTAGGCACATTGGTCTAGCAGACGGACGTGTGCCTAAGAGCTCCTCTCACCTGACATCCAGCGACTCATCCTCCTTGCAGCAGACAGCTAGGCAGGCAGGCAGGTGTTTTTCTCTCCTCCAGGACCCAAGATCCAGAACTCAGAACCCATGGTAAGCCATCCACTGTAGATGCAGGCGGCCGTCCTTGTCAGGACAAGCCGCTGCTACCTGCTCAATTCCCTGGCTCTCCCCCTCTCCATAACTCCCTTCCTGTACCCCCACGCCATCTCCCCCACTCTAGTAACCCATCCGCCATCCATCCGACACCATTTTACGCCTTTTCGGGCGTTTTTCCATTGCTCGGCGCCGGCCTGGAAGCATTTGCGGCAGCCGCAACTAGGAGAGGCCAGGGCTTCACCCGCGGCCTAGCGGCGCGCCGCTTCTTACCCCCGACAACGGTCACCTAACACCTAAAACGGGAGCACCGCGCCAGGCCGTCCTGAATCGCGGGGCCGCGGTCTAGGAAAGACCGCGGCTTCACTTGCGGCCTAACGGCGCGCCGCTCCCCACGTTTCAGGGTCCTCACCCTGCTCCCAGGCAAACCTCCCCCTGATCCCTGAAGGACAGTTACCCGGCCCTGTTGCTCACCCTTCACCCATTCAGCCCAGATTATTCAGTTAACCCCCTGTCAGCCCTCATCCCTGAGCAGGCAGCCACCAGACCAGCAACAAGTTCTCCCTCTCAGCCCCAGTCCCCCCCCCTCTTCGTCCCAACACACAGTAGCTTGATCCAGGGGTTAACCGATCGCCTCTTACAGGGGTCAGGAAGGAATTTTTTTCCCTACCGGAGCATATTGGCCGAGCTCTGACAGGGTTTTTTTGCCTTCCTCTGGACCAAGCCCCCCACTGCCCCAAACCCCCCCCCCCCGGTGTAGTGGCGATCATGGTATGTCAGCAATATTCTGCCGATACCATTTGGAGTTTGAGGCAATACGCCGCAATACTGCCAGCCATCACCAAAAAGGCCCTAAGAACTGAGCGACTATTGAGAATCGATCATAGATCGACGGTCAGACATTTCAGCCATTTACCCCAGCTCAAGCACATATCATGTGCTCTGATCAACACAAGATCGGCAGTAAAACACCGACTAGAAATCCGCGACTTTATTCAACAAAAGGATCTAGACTGCCTCTTTATTACAGAGAGTTGGCTCACAGCCGACTGTAACACCATTCTAGGAGAATTGGTGCCAGAAAATTACCGTATCATAACGGAAAACAGAATAGGGCAAAGAGGAGGCGGCCTGGCGGTGATCCATAAGTCTCATCTTACGATCACCAAACCAGTCCGCCAAAACCCTCTTCCATTCATGGAAACCCTTACTCTGCAACTACAAGCAAATACAAAGGAGACCATCCACGTTCTGCTCTGCTATAGGCCGCCCGGCCCAAAATCGCAGCTGCTATCATCTTGGACGGATTTTTTCTCCACTTATACCCTCATCAGCAAACATCTTTTGCTGCTCGGGGATTTCAATCTCTGGGCAAACTCCTCACTAGACCCCATTGCCGACGCCTGTATTGACCACCTGGAAGGTTTGGGATTGCAGCAATTAGTATGTGGGCCCACACATGCTTCAGGTCACACACTTGATCTTATCTTCAGACAAGTTCTGGAAATAAAGATTTGGGAAAATGAAAAGTTGCCATGGACAGATCACCATGCAATTATATTCAGGATTTCCACCATCCCCCCTGCAACAAAAACATCAAATCCAGTGACAACACACTGGACTAGATGCCAGAAGAAGCTCCACTCGGAACTCTTCAAAACAACTTTAAGGAAAAAGATAGAAACAACTCAGCCGCATCAAACGGCCGTTGAAACATTGGAAGCCATTAACTCGGCCATGCTACAGTCAGCTGACTTGGTAGCGCCGAAACGAAGTACCCGCATCCGGAAAAACAACCGCAGCTGGTTTAACAACCAGCTGTCGTTACTGAAGCAAGAACGCAGAAGGGCAGAATCTGCCTGGAAAAGATGTTCTTCAGAGCTGAACCTATCCATCTACAAGGCGACCACAAGAAAATACCACAAAGGAATTTTCCAAGCCAAGAAAAATTATTTTTCGGAGGCTATCAACGGTGCCATTAACCGCCCCCGCGAACTCTTCAAGATGGTCACTCAGACCATGGAACCAGAATGCATCACAGCCCCCAGTTCGGACACACAAGAATTTTGCAATGAACTATCGGATTACTTCATTAATAAAATCGAAGCAATCCGTGAAAGCATTCAGCAAAACAATTCCCCCCTAAGCCCTCCCTGCAGCCTCTCACACAGCACCCTTAGTAATGCTCCGTTATCAGGTAAGTTTACCCTGGAACCCATCTCCATCGAGACCACTAAAAATGTCATTTGTACTCTGCGTAATGGCACAGCGCCGAATGACATTATTCCCACAAAACTGCTGAAGGAATGCGCCTACATCCTGGCTCCTCCCATCACGCAGTTTATCAACCAGTCTTTTCTGGAGGGCAAAGTGCCCACACAGTTGAAAGAGGGTATAATCCAACCCATCCTGAAGAAACCCTCCCTGGACCCCAAGGACCCACTCCACCGCCGTCCCATAACAACCCTCAACGTACTCTCTAAGATAATGGAGAAAGTAGTGGTACAACAGCTGCAACTGCATCTAGATACTTACAAGCTACTTGACCCATTGCAATCAGGCTTCCGTCCCGGACACGGGACGGAAACAGCATTGCTGAAAGTATGGGACGATGTTCTCCAGTCCGCAGACGAAGGAGAATCTTGTCTCCTGGTTCTGCTGGACCTAAGTGCAGCTTTCGACACGGTAGACCACAAACTGTTACTGACTCGGCTTGCTGAAGTAGCCAGAGTCGCAGAAGGCGATTTATCTTGGTTCTCCTCTTTTCTGGAAAACCGATCGCAAACAGTAAAGTTAGGACCTTTTACGTCAGAAAAACGCACAGTAACATGCGGAGTCCCTCAAGGATCGCCTCTGTCACCAGTGCTGTTTAACATATACCTTCGTCCTCTTTTTGAGATCATCAGCAGCCAAAAACTGCTCTACCACTCATATGCAGATGATACGCAACTGTATTTCCGCATCGGCAACAGACAGGATCACCACCTCAATCTAGAGACATGCCTCTCTTTGATAGAGGACTGGATGACAAAGAGTTATCTTAAACTCAATGGAGTGAAAACAGAACTTCTTCTGTTTCACGCCAAGCGTAGGAATCAACCCTCAACAGTATGGACCCCCCCGCCTATTCTGGGCAAACTCATCACCCCTAGCGCCAAAGTCAAAAGCCTAGGGGTCATTTTTGACTCCTCTATGACAATGGACGCACAAATAGGATCAGTAGTCAGCGGATCTCACCATCTACTGCGCCTACTACGCAGACTCACTCCGTTCATCCCTAAAGAAGATTTAGCGGTCGTGGTGGGAGCAATTGTTAACTCCAGGCTGGATTATGCAAATGCCCTTTACCTCGGCCTCCCCAAGTACCAAATCGCTCGCCTGCAAGTCGTTCAGAATACGGCCGCCAGACTTGTGACTGGGAAAAAAAACCTGGGAATCAATCTCACCTTCACTGAGAGCCCTTCATTGGCTGCCAGTTAAAGACAGAATTGCTTTTAAAGCTCTCTGTCTTACGCATAGATGTGTCCATGGGAATGCCCCCCTTTACTTATGCGAATTAATAAAAGCGCATAATCCCAATCGCGTTTTGCGATCCACAAATCAGAACCTACTCCAGGTTCCGAAAGCCAACTTCAAGTCCAAAGGAGAAAGAAGATTCGCGGTCCAAGGTCCCAGACTATGGAACGCTTTACCAACCAGCATTCGGTTGGAGGAGAACCACCTAGCATTCAGGAAAAAGGTCAAGACTTTTCTCTTTTGATATCAAAGGAGACAGGAACAACAAGCGCCCAGAGGCGATTCAGTTCGCATGTGCTGCGCTATATAAGTTTTCATTCATTCATTCATTCAAAATCACCCGAAGGTATCGAAACGCTTCCAGACCTTAACAATTCACAACGAGACCGGGTGTTACAGGCATAAATTAACATAGTAACAATATGCAATATGTACCACGATTAAAATCACCTAATAAAACAACAATATAGCACCATAAAACCAATACAATACAATATAAAACCATAAAAATCACATAAGACCAAAGGAGAGACAACACACAATTCCCCATAAAACAGATTCAGCAGTACTTCCCTCCAAAATGACCCTAACCTCAATCCTCCTATCATTCTGCCTCTGCCCACAGGCAGGTTTTAAGATCCCTCCTAAATGTGGGTAGGTCCGGACTCTGTCTAAGACTTGGGGAAAGTAAATTCCATTCTCTCGGGCCGAGCACAGAAAAAGCCCGGCCCCCCCATTTTTTCAGCCGACTCTTTGGCTGTTCAAGGCGGAATTGGCAGCTCCATCTAAGGGAGCGGCCAGTAACATGTCTATTCAATTTCGCACAGAGATAGGCGGGTCCTAGCCCGTGAAACGCTTTAAAAACAAGTGTTAACATTTTAAAACGCCTGATGCCTGATGTCTCGAGGTGGGGCAGTGGCCTCTGAGGTTTAATGCAAGCCTTACCGCCTGATTCTGGACCTTTTGAAGTCTCCCAATCTGGACTTGAGGCAGTCCAGCCAGGAGACCATTACAATAGTCCAGATGCGGAAGGACCAGAGCGCGCACCACCGAAATCCTTTCCAGATCCGATAGAAAAGGCAAAATGCGGTAAAGAAGCCGCATCTTAAAATGGCAGGTCTTGACAACCTGACCGACATAGGGGATTAACGTTAAGTTGCTGTCAATCAGGACCCCTAGTGTCCCCACCGTGTCAGCCGGCCGGGGGCACACCCCTGCCTCATCGGGCCACGATAACACCCAGTGACCCTCAGGAATATTCCCCGATCTTAGAACCTCGATTTTGGCCTGGTTTAGCTGCAGGTAATTAGATGCCATCCAGCTTTTTATGATCTCTAAACCTGCAATCAACTTGGCCTCCGCCTCTGGCTCATTGGTCGAGATTCTGGAGAACAACTGGGTGTCATCCACATAGGACTGAAATCGAAGTCCCAGATTTGCGATCACCGCCAGCAGAGGGCGAAGATAGATGTTAAAGAGAAGAGGGGATAGCGGGGACCCCTGTGGGACCCCACAGGTCACCTTGATAGGCTCCGAGTAGAAGTCCCCCAGTTTCACCCTATACTCTCTCTCCTCTAAGAATGACTTAAACCATTTCAGGGCCTGGTCACTCACTTTCGCCACCTCCTGAAGCCGTGTCAGAAAAATCTGGTGATTTACTGTGTCAAATGCGGCTGACAAATCCAAGAGAATGAGGATTGAGTGGGCCCCACGGTCCGCGTCGACCAGTAGATGGTCCATGACATCCAGCAACGCCGTCTCCGTCCCATGTTTGGGTCGGAAACCAGACTGCCATTTGTCGAACAGATTGCCCTCCTCCATGAAAAGCTGCAGCTGACCACAGACTACCTTCTCTGTTATCTTGGCTGGAAAGGATAGCCCTGTAATAGGCCTGGACTTCTCCGGGTCAGAGGGATCGGTACCACTTTTTTTTTAAATAGGAGTAACAATTGCCTGTTTAAAAAATCTAGGGACGGTACCATCCACTAGAGAGCAATTGATAAGATCAGTTAAAACTGGGGCTAAAATAACACAGGCTTCTTTAAGCACCTGGCCCGGACACGGGTCGGAGGGAGGTGCTGAAGCCTTAGATTTAGCAATTAAATCCAAGACTTCTATGGCTGAAACTGTCCTAAAATCAAATTCTGAAACCAGAGTTTCAGGTATCCTTACCGCCGACAAGGGTGACCTCGTCACCTCCAGTTCGGCACTCACCTGGCCTTCAAGGCCCTTATATATTTTAATTATTTTATTCACAAAAAAGTCTGCAAACTCTTGGGCTTTCTAGGTTCCGTCTTCAGGATGGATAGGTCCAGCTCATCTCCTCTTTGACGGAAAAGACAAGTTTCAGCTAAATCTGGTTTGTCTAACCACACTTTAAAATCACCCAACAGAAGTGTAGGGGCAGACTTACAAAGGGCATTATCCGCCCAGGTCCAGAAAAACTCTAGTGCCAAAGTTTTTTTGGCAGGGGAAATGTATATAATATGTATATCATAAAAAATATTAGCTGCACATTCTAGTTGCAGGGACAGAATTTCACAACCCATTCCCTGAGTCTCATTCCTTTTTTTAATAGTAAAAACATCCTTAAAGATAATAGCAGTCCCACCTCCCCGCCCATTAACCCTATTTTGAGTAAATATCTTGTACCCCGACGGTACTGCTGCGGATAAAGCGGGGATACTTGCATCCGTCAGCCATGTTTCGGTTATACATAAGAAATCACAATCATGTTCATTAATTACATCAAAAATATTGTTTGCATGGGCCACTAAGGAGCGAACATTCATTAAGGCCCACTTACTATTGCCCACCGGTCTCCCTGCCAAATATTTATAGGGGGCTTTATGAAGGCCACGCTGAGCGCTCCTCTCCAAACGTGCTTCCTTCCGTACTCTTTTTAAATAGGTTCTAAGCCCTCGACAGGGACCATGGGCCCCATCGGTATGTTGGTGTCCCTACAATTTAGAAACGCAGCTTTTAATCCATCTGGCTCCACTGAGCCATTGTTGTAAAACTGTAACAAGTCCATTTATGATATTTGTATCCTAGGGGCCATAAGAATGCTATGTAACAACACCAGATATTCTTTAAAGAGCCAAGATAAATGTATCAGAGTGTCACTTACAATTTTAATACTGTCTGTAATGTCCTAGATTCTTTTCCAGTTTTGGGAACCATCCACTTGGTGTGCACCCTCGCCGGTCACAGATAACGAGCTGTGTTTCCAGTTCCCTTCTGCTTTGAAAAATCAATCCGGCAGCGTTTTGCGCCCTTTGCTGGTCGTGAACGGCCGCAGACGCCGCACCCTTTGTCGCGCCCTTCGGCGCGCCAAGGGCACGCCGCCACGGGTGCCGCTGTGCATCAGCGCTCTGGCCCAGTTTATAAAGGGCGGGCAGGTGGGGCTGATGAGGCGAGCCACCTGCGGGGGGCGAAGCCTAGGCGGAGCCCAGGAGGGGCTCTGACAGATGGAAACGCCTGCTCCCACGCCTCCCAGCAGTTGTCACGGGCCAAGTCACAGGGGCTGCAGGGGTACAACAAACACTGGAGAAACACACAGCAGGACGTGGAGACAAGTAGCGCTGGCAGCCGTGACCTGGCAGGTCTGGATAGCGCGTCAGCGCTCTGGCCCAGTTTATGAAGGGCGGGCAGGTGGGGCTGATGAGGCGAGCCACCTGCGGGGGGGGGGGGACCTAGGCGGAGCCCAGGAGGGGCTCTGACAGATGGAAACGCCTGCTCCCACTCCTCCCAGCAGTTGTCACGGGCCAAGTCACAGGGGCTGCAGGGGCACAACAAACACTGGGGAAACACACAGCAGGACGTGGAGACAAGTAGCGCCGGCAGCCGTGACCTGGCAGGTCTGGATCTTACATTTCTCCAGTTGCTTCCTGGTTTCTGGCCTAGGCCAAAATAATGTCATACATCCCAGGAGTCTGGAGCATTTTTTTCTTTCATCTGGAGGAGGGGAGGAGGTGTTTTCTTAGCTAAGTCAAACCTTAAAGCGGTGTTCCTCCCAAAAAAAAAATTAAAAGCTAGCAGCTACACATACTGCAGCTGCTGGATCTTAAAATAGGACACTTACCTGTCCTGGAGTCCCTTGATGTCAGCATAACAGCTGATGTTTCCATCAGCTGTCGGGTGCTGCCGCCGCCATTACTGGTTCGGCTTCACGCCAGGAACCCTACTGTGCATGCGCGAGGCCCACTCCTCTCTCCTACTGGCCCGGTGGCCGGGGAAGGAGGAGGGAGCCCTGTGATGACATCACGGGCTGCAGCCTGGACTCCAGCAAGGGGGA
Source organism: Rana kukunoris (assembly GCA_029574335.1). Lineage (NCBI taxonomy): Eukaryota > Metazoa > Chordata > Amphibia > Anura > Ranidae > Rana > Rana kukunoris. Next base: position 50,313,539 of record CM056053.1, on the reverse strand, counting down.
AAGGATACCTGTCGAAGACAGGTATCCTGCCCCCCCCCCCCCGAAAGGTGCCAATTGTGGCACCAGAGGGGGGGGGAATCAGATGAGCGGAAGTTCCACTTTTGGGTGGAACTCTGCTTTAAAGTGGATGTAAACCACAAAAAAAAATTTTTTTGATGTCACAACGTAGAGTATAAGATTTCCTATTATCTGTGCCCAGTCTTGCCACACAGAGTTAATCCAGCTCTGAGCAATCCTCTTGCAATGTTCAGTGCAAATTAACAGAATTCCAGATAAAAACTTGCCAAATTATAAAGTCCGTGTTCTGTTTTTGCTTTCAGTGACAGGTTATTTACAAATCTAACTAGAACATGTTTATCATATGTTATGTTTTGTTTATCATAATATGAGGTGATCCAAAGTTCATTGTATATTACCAGGATGTGTTATGTGGGGGAGGGGTGGATTTCTCACTTTTTATACCTCATGTTTTGATAAACATAACATAACATATGATAAACATGTCCAAGCTAGATATGTAAATAACCTGTTACTCAAAGCAAGAAGAGAGAAAACTGACTTTTTATTTAGACAGGTTTTTATCTGAAAGGCTGTTCATTTTACTGAATATTGAAAGAGGATTACTCAGATCTGGATTAACTCTGTGTGGCAAGACTGGGCACAGATGATAGCAAATCTTATACTCTACATTGTGACTTAAAAAAATATATATATATTTTTTTGGGGTTTACATCCACTTTAAGCCTTGTACACACGAAAAGAAATTGATAGTTTAGGTCGGAGTTACTGTACTCACAATTCAATGTTAGTACAGCGATCTTCCCTGCTGTTCTATTGTGTAATGAACAGGAGCTGGTCAGCAGACCTTTTTTGGTCATGAGCCGAACGGCCAGCTTCTGTCGGACCAGCTGCCATACACATGGGCCGAATGTTGACCACTTTAGGTGAATATTATGAGGCTGTGCATGCTTTGGATAACCACTGGCTCAATGAAAAAAGCCTACTCATCTATGACGAACTTAAAGTGGTTGTAAACCCTTTAAAACCACTTTAGCCTACAGGTAAGCCTAGATTAAGGCTTACCTGTAGGTGCAAGAAATATCTCCTAAACCTACACAGTTTAGAAGATATTTACTAAAATCACAGGCGTCAATGTCTACGATGTCGTGCCGTTCCAAAAAGAGGCCGTGCCTTGATTGGTGTCTCCCACGCATGGGAGTGACGCCATTGTGGCTCCGGCCAATCACAACGCTGGAGCCGCGATACCCGGAAGTAACTCCTGGTAAAGATGTCGGCCGCCCGAGCAATGTATGAGGACGACTGCGGGGGTTTCGATCGATCGGAGCTAGTATCATTATGCCTTTGTCTTGACAAGCTGTCTTTGCGTACACACTGTCAAGACCAAATCTCCTCATTCCCAAACGCGGTGACTTCAACAAGTACAACGGCAGGGAAAGTTCGATTCCACTGGCACAACCCTTGGGGCTGCTTTTGCTAATCTCATGTTCCTGCGTGTTAAGTAAAAGTTTGGTGAGAGACATTTGCACTTTTCAGTCTGTTACAGCGTGACAAATGTGCTATCTCTATTACAAACGCTACTTTTACCGAAGGTGCGCTCCCGTCTCATAGTTTATTCTGAGCACGCGCAGGTTTCTAAGCATACACACGAACGTGTTTCTCATCAAAAACCAGCCTGACAAGGAAATTGAGACTCCCGATGAGGAAATATGAGAACTTGCTCTCTTTTTTCCTCGTCGAGTTCCACGTCAGTTTTCTCGATGAAAAGCATACACACGACCGTTTTCCTCGGCAAAAAAGCTCTGCCACCAAGTTTCTTGATGGATTCTGTCGAGGAAAACGGTCGTGTGTACGAAATTAAGACCTGACAGAAGTTCTACCGCTTCCATTCCCTTCCACACTCAGAAATTAATATGGCTGTAAATACACCTAAAGATCAGCCATAGAAAAGTGACGGCAGAAAATGACTAATTTTCATCGAGTCTGCCCATTGTTTTTTTACTTTATTGTCTATGTTCATCCCAGGCATGTTTTAACCACTTGCCGCCCGCCATATAGCAAAATGATGGGGGCAAAGTGGTTTCAATATCCTGACTGAACGTCATATGACATCTTCAGGATTTTGAGCCGTTGCGCGCCCCCGTGGGTGCGCATCGCGGCAATCGTTGTTGCGGGGTGTCAGTCTGACACCCCGCAACACTGATTTCTGACGGAGACCCTTTATCACGTGATCAGCCGTGTCCAATCACGGCTGATCACGATGTAAACATGAAAAGCGTGTGATAAGCTTTTCCTCACTTGCGTCCGGCAGACGCGAGTAGGAGAGCCGTTCGACTGCTCCTCTGACAGGGGATTTTGTGCTGATCGATTATCAGCGAAACCCCCGAGAATGCCCACACTGGACTACCAGGGATGCCACCAGACTACCAGGGATGCCCGCCACCAGGTATACTACCCTAGACCACCAGGGATGCCAATCAGAAATGTATAATGGATGACAATCAGTGCCCACAATTGATGCCAATCAGTGCCCACAATGGGCATCACTGATTGTCAGGCATTATTGTTTGGCACTGATTGGCATCCATTAGTACAACACATTACAGTACATCAGTGCCACCTATCCATGCCCATCTGTGCCACCTATCAGTGCCCATCCATGCCACCTATCAGTGCCTATCCATGCCGCCTATCAGTGCCCATCCGTGTCGCCTATCCGTGCAGCCTATCTGTGCCGATCCATGCCGCCTATCTGTGCCCATCCATGCCACCTATCTGTGCCCATCCGTGCTGCCTATCAGTGCCCATCCGTGCTGCCTATCAGTGCCCATCCGTGCTGCATATCAGTGTCCATCAGTGCCACATATTAGTGCCCATCATCAGTGCCCATCAATGCCACCTCATCAGTGCCACCTCATCTGTGCCCATCAGTGCTGCCTTATGAGTGCCCGTCAGTGCATCCCCATCAGTGCCCATCAGTGAAGGAGAAAACGTACTTATTTACAACGTTTTTTGTAACTGAAACAAAAAAAATTTCAACATTTTTGGTCTTTTTAAAAAAAAAATTGCAGAAAATAAAAAATCTCAGAGATGATCAAATATCACCAAAAGAGAGCTCTATTTGTGGGAACAAAATGATAAAAATTTAGTTTGGGTACAGTGTAGCATGACTGTGCAATTGTCATTCAAAGGGCAACAGCGCTGAAAGCTGAAAATTGGTCTGGGCAGGAAGGTGTAGAAGTGCCCAGTATTGAAGTGGTGAAGCCATTTACTGTTGACTACCTTACTACCTCTGTTGGTAGTTTATTCCAATCACCAACTACCCTTTCAGTAAAATAATACTTTGTGAGATTTGTTTTTAACTTTCCTCCAGTTAGTTTGAGGTCATGTCCCCGTGTTCTCTATTTTGGTCTCATACTGAAAAAGCTGTCTTCCTGAACCTTATTCAGCCCCTTGATATATTTAAAGATTTCTCGTCAAATTTGTTTATTTAATTTTTAACAAATGACAGAAAAAGAATCACAGAAAAAGGTTCAAAAGCAATGCATAAAATTATCAAAACAGCATATAAGAAACAACAATATGCTCCACATCTATATATATAAAACTCAACGTGTGTGTGTGTGTGTATGTATGTATGTTCCAGCATCACGTCCAAACGGCTAAAGATATTAACATGAAACTTGGCACACATGTTACTTATATGTCAGCAACAAACATAGGATAGGTGGTTTAACCCTTACCCACCCCCATTTGCCATGGTCAGGGTTTTTCTTTTAAGTCCCATTCAACTCTATGGGAAATACATGTTACTTCATAACTTCCAAACGGCGGTTTTTGTTTCAAGTCCCATGCAAGTATATGGGACTGTGGTCTCTTCATCACAGCTCAGCCACAGCTACTGATGTCATCACAGGTCCTTCAACCACAATCTCTTCATCACAGCTCAGACACACCTACCGATTTCATCACAGGTCCTTTTACCACAATCTCTTCATCACAATTTAGCCACACCTACTGATGTCATCACAGGTCTTTTTACCACAATATCTTCATCACAATTTAGCCACACCTACTGATGTCATCACAGGTCTTTTTACCACAATCTCTTCATCACAGTTTAGCCACACCTACTGATGTCATCACAGGTCCTTCAACCACAATCTCTTCATCACAGCTCAGACACACCTACTGATGTCATCACAGGTCCTTCAACCACAATCTCTTCATCACAGCTCAGACACACCTACTGATGTCATCACAGGTCTTTTTACCACAATCTCTTCATCACAGCTTAGCCACACCTATCTCTTCATCACAGCTTAGCCACACCTACTAATGTCATCACAGGTCATTTAACCACAGTTTTTTTTATCACAGCTCAGCTACACCTTACTCCACAAGCTCTGCACTGCATCTTCAGCTCAGTATGTGGGCTGGCTTGCAAACCATGCTCATGCCACTAACCATGCCCTCTCCACACCCCTCCCACAAGCCACACCCCTTCTAATTTCTGCCCTTTTTTATGAGGGCTACCTCGGTAACTTTTTCAATTTTATGTTGAAAAATGTGATACAGTACATTTCAATTGTGACTTGCAAGTTTATTAACATTTTTGTTTGTGGATTATTTTAAAGTGTGAAAATGCCTCAATTAAACATTGTGTTATTTATTATTTATTTATTTATATTTATATAACTATGATTTTCCTCCCCAAAAGGTTAAGATAGGAAGACCGGGCAATGCCGGATATTCAGCTAGTATTAACTAAAGAAAGTCTCGTTTGCTTAGACTAATCCAGGATTAGTATACAGATGAAACAATGAAGGCTAATATCGAAGATGGGTAATGATATTATAATAAAGCCTCTAATAAGTGAAGAGAGGGGAAAAAATTATAATATGGGCAGGGCCGTTTGAAGGAATTCGGGGGCCCCAAGCAAAATGGGGGCCCCCATGCACCCCCTCCGCATGCAAAGCCTACGTTAGCGCTACACACATTTTTTAAACCCACGTTCTTACTCCCCCCCCCCCTTGTCCCTATGTTTTTCTAATATCATCTCCACATCTTTCCTGTAGGCTGCCGCTGTAGCGTGGCCGAGCTCCTTTTCCTCCTGTCAGTCCGGTGTTCTATCATTATGGGTCCCCAGCCCCCTATCAGATAGTGCCTGGGCCGGGCCGGGTACCGTGCGGTACAGGAGATTCAGTTTCCTGTGTTCCCGGCCGGACTGAAAGGAAGTGAGCACTCAGTGTACACTTCCTGTCAGTCCGGCCCGGGAACAAGGAACAAAATCTCATGTACCGCGTGTGGTACCCGGCCGGACTGACAGAACTCCAGGAGAAGGAAGAGGAGCTCGGCCACGCTACAGCCTGGGAAGGGGAAGTTGGGGGCCCCAGGCCAGCTCGGGGCCCTAAGCAATTGTTTGTTTTGCTTGTCCTGTAGCGACGGGCCTGAATATAGGTTACCAATCCAAAATATATATTTGAAAACGCAGAACAAGATACACACGATCCGAATATCGGACGACTGATCGTACAACTTTTTTTTTAATTTTTGTAAGTAAAATTAAATATGTTATTAAAGTCACGAAAATTCTCATACGACAGAAAAAAATACTCGGAAGTAAAGTCATGTGTTGTAATGTATTTATATTTTATTTTCGGACGACAACTATACTGACTAAACAAAAATCGTACGATCTGACACCGTACGAGAAACATTTTCGTGCTTGTCTGATCGAAGAATATCGGATGAACTGTCATGATCGGCTCTCGAAAGTAGTGTACACACGATCCGAAAATCGTACGATTCTTCCTCGGACGATCGTTTTCGTCCGATATTCAGATCGTGTGTACGGGCCATAATTGTCAAAGCTCAATTAAACAAGGTGAGATTAGAAGCTGATTGGTTACCGTGCACAGCTGCACCAGATTCTGAGTGCACCAGTTTTAGTAAATCTACTCCAGTATTCTAAATGAAGTCTCACTTAAGATCTATATAGGGGAATCTGAACCTCCTTCCTCCTGCTGGTGATCCCTTGATGTATCCAAAAATTCTATTTGCTTTTCCCAATGCCTGGTCACACTGTTTGCTCATTTTGCAATCATCTGAAATAAGTATCCCCAAATCTTCTTCTGTAGTGAAGGCTAACACTGTACCCCCAATGTTGTACTCTCTCAAGGATTCCTTTTCCCTAGGTGCATTATTTTATATGTAGGAACATTGAACTGCAGTCTCCACTGCTTTGATTAATCTTCCAGCAATGCCAAATCATGTTCCATGTGACAGACACCTCCAGGGATATCAACCCTATTACACACATTTGTGTCATAAGCAAAAATTCATACCTTAAACCCAGGGCTCAAGTCTTGTGGGAACGCGGGGGAACGGAGTCCCTGCACTTTTTTCACAGCAGGAACGCAGTTCCCTTTGCAGGACTAGAGCAGCCGAGAGCAGCTGAACCACCCGAGCCAATCCTTCACCAAGCGGCGATGCCCAGCTAGGAGTCACTGTCAGGGGGTCTGCCGAGGGGTCTGCCGAGAGTTATCGCGGGATTTAGATCCTGTGATAACTCGCGGCAGACCTCCGCAATGTCTCCTGAGAACAATGACAAAAGCTCCCAGGAGCGTATATAGTGAAAATGGCGCCTATGGCAAGCACTGAAACTGCGCCCCTATGAAAACATTTGACACCCATCTTTCAGATAACCAGGGACACGGAGGGGACAGAGAGGGACACTGGGGACCACTGGTGCTGAATTATTTTTGGGAGGGGGCGTAAACAAACTGAAAAAAAAACATCAATAGCAGCCACTGTGCCCATCAAGCGCAGTCACTGTGCCCATCAAGCGCAGCCACTGTGCCAATCAAGCGCAGCCACTGTGCCCATCAAATGCAGCCACTGTGCCCATCAAACTCAGCCACTGTGCCAATCAAACGCAGCAACTGTGCCAATCAAACACAGCTAATGTACCCATTAATAGCCCCTGCTCATTAAACAGTCCACATTAAGTGAAAGTTAATGCACTGCAAAGTTTGCAGTATATGAACTTTCAGCAGCTACTTTTTGTAGCTGCTGAATTTTAATAAACCTAAAAAAAGGATGGAACTCCACTTTAATATTCCAACAACTATACTCTATAAGCAATCAGTGATGGCTGGTGCTCAAATTTTTGGGTGGGTGTAAAAAAACTGAAAAATTCTGAAAAAAAATACATCAATTGCAGCCTCACTGTGCCCATCAAATACAGCCACTGTGCCCATCAAAATAGCCACTGTGCCATCAAACGCAGACACTGTGCCATCAAACACAGCCACTGTGCCCATCAATTGCAGCCACTGTGCCATCAAACGCAGCAACTGTGTCCATCAAACACAGCAACTGTGTCCATCAAACACAGCCACTGTGCCATCAAACGCAGCCACTGTGCCCACCAAACGCAACCACCGTGCCCATCAAAAGCAGCCACTGTGCCATCTAACGTAGCCACTGTATCCATCAAACACAGCCACTGTGCCAGCAAACGCAGCCACTGTGCCCATCAAATGCAGACACTGTGTTTATAAAAAGCAGCCACTGTGCCCATCAAACGCAACCACTGTGCCATCAAACGAAGCCACTGTGACCTATAAACGCATTCACTCTGCCATCAAACGCAGCCACTGTGCCCATCAAACGCAGCCACTGTGTCCATCAAACACAGCCACTGTGCCCATCAAAAGCAACCACTGTGCCATCTAACGCAGCCACTGTGTCCATCAAATGCAGCCACTGTGTCCATCAAACGCAGCCACTGTGCCATCAAACGCAGCCACTGTGCCCATCAAACGCAGACACTATGCCCATCAAAAGCAGCCACTGTGCCCATCAAACGCAGCCACTGTGCCATCAAATGCAGCCAATGTGCCCATCAAACGCAGCCACTGTGCCTTGCTGGAGAGTTTCATTGCTTATTGGAACGATTATCATATATCATATAGCCTGGATCAACTGCTGGGCTAAATTACTATAACTTCCACTAAGATACTTATTTCAACCTATTACCATATGAGCTTCAATATGGTGCAGTCCAGGTGACCAAAAAAACAATGCATAAAGGGAAGGAAAAAGTCCTACCAAGAAGGTCACAAATTTGGAACTCTATCTTCCACAGCTAATTCATTAAAAAGACAATGTTGTCTTAATTAGTTGTGGAAGATATCTTCACTGGAATTGTTTGTCTTTTTTTTTCCTGGTGCTTTTTTCTACATTAAACATACCCTAATTAAATGTGGTGTTCTGCATTTGTGACCTTCTTGGTAGGGCTTTTTCCTTCCCTTTATGCATTGGTACAATTATTACCCTAGGACAGGAAGTGTGTTAATGGCTGCATTACCTGAAAACAATAAAAGAAAATTAATACAGCCATCCCGTATAATGGTCGGGTAAGCTGCCATACTATGCACTTTTTCTTGGGTTCAGATACCTTTTTATAAGGCTTGGTTCACATATAAATGGTGCAGGACACCACATGTGATTCGGATAGGAATCGCACTGCACCACATCTGCACAAAACAAGGTTCACACCTATTCACATAATATTTTTCAGCATTAACACCATTTTAATAAAAGCCTATGGGGTTGATTTACTAAAACTGGAGAGTGCAAAATTTGGTGCATCTCTGCATAGAAACTAACCAGCTTCCAGGTTTTATTGTCAAAGCTTAATTGAACTCAGGACCGGTTCACACTGCTGCAATTTCAGCGTTCGGATGTGATTCACACTGCAGTGCAAATCACATGCTATCTATGTGTGATACTATTTCAGCCATACAAATCGTATGGCTGAATTTGCATCAGACTCGCACAGGACCCTTTTTTTTTTGTCCTCAGCAGAATCGCATCGCATGGGTGTTCACACCCATGTGATCCGATTCCTGTCCGAGTTTGCAGATCGCACTGCGTTATGCCAACTGTTTTGGGGGTGTCATTAACATTAAATTGACACTCCCAGCAGTTCACATAGGGCAGTGTAAAACTGCTGCCGGGAAATCTGCGACGTGGGAACCCACAGTGAATTCACAGGGTTCCTCAATCGCAGCAGTATGAACCGGCCCTAACTGAAATTAGAAGCTGATTGGCTACCATGCACAGCTGCACCAGATTTTGCACACTACTGTTTAAGGCTGGGTTCACACTGGTGCGATGTGGGAGACCCTGAAAACCCTGTGCGGGTTCCCGCATCGCAACTGAATACCCATTGGTTCACACTGACATCTGCGAAGTGCGAACTGCTGCGGGTCTCAATGTAAACTTAATGACACCCCATTGCGAACTGTAAAATGGTGCAGGAATTGGATGGCATAGATGTGAACATCCATGTAAACTGGTTCCAGTGCATCTAAAAAAGGGTCCTGCACCATTCCGGTGTGAAAACTATGCGATTTCAGCCATACAGTTTGCATCGCACAGACATCACATGTGATTTTCACAGCAATGCAAAGCAAATCACATGCGATGTCTATGATCGCACAAGTGTGAACCCAGCCTTAGTAAATCAACCACACAGTCTCTCCAAATGAGCTATGGCTTCTTATCCAGTCTTTGTAATGCAATCAAATCTGCTGGAGGTTAAAACAAAGCCATACTGTACACCAGACTAAAGCAGAAGTTTATTTTTTTAATTGGAAGCTAAACTAAAACCTACAGGTTTGATCAATGATCTTTGCATGACAAGCTTCAAGCTAAAAACAGGGACAACTGAAGAAGAAAAAAGGACAGAGGGTCTTCCAAAAAAGATCAGTCCCTCCAAATGAGCTATGGCTTCTCATGCAGCCTTTGTAATGAAATCCTGCCTGCTGGAGGTTAAAAAAAAAAAATATAGAGGGTTTCTTATGGATGCTAAAAAACAGGGACAACTGAGCAAGAAAGTGGGACAGAGGGATTTCCTTCCAAAAGAAAAAGTCCCTCCAAATTAGCTATGACTTCTCATTCAGCCTTTGTAATACATTAATGCCTGCTGGAGGTTAAAACAAAGCCACACTGTACACCAGACTAAAGCAGAAGTTTATTTTTATTTTTTATTGGAAGCAAAACTAAAATCTCCAGATTTGATCAATGATCTTTTCATGGCAAGCTTCAAGCTAAAAACAGGGACAACTAAAGGACTTCCAAAAGAACAGTCCCTCCAAATGAGCTATGACTTCTCATGCAGCCTTTGTAATGCATTCATACCTGCTGGGGGTTAAAACAAAGCCACACTGTACACCAGACTAAAGCAGACGTTTATTTTTATTTTTTATTAGAAGCAAAACTAAAATCTCCAGATTTGATCAATGATCTTTTCATGGCAAGCTTCAAGCTAAAAACAGGGACAACTAAAGGACTTCCAAAAGAACAGTCCCTCCAAATCAGCTATGACTTCTCATGCAGCCTTTGTAATGCATTCATACCTGCTGGGGGTTAAAACAAAGCCACACTGTACACCAGACTAAAGCAGACGTTTATTTTTATTTTTTATTAGAAGCAAAACTAAAATCTCCAGATTTGATCAATGATCTTTTCATGGCAAGCTTCAAGCTAAAAACAGGGACAACTAAAGGACTTCCAAAAGAACAGTCCCTCCAAATCAGCTATGACTTCTCATGCAGCCTTTGTAATGCATTCATACCTGCTGGGGGTTAAAACAAAGCCACACTGTACACCAGACTAAAGCAGACGTGTATTTTTATTTTTTATTAGAAGCAAAACTAAAATCTCCAGATTTGATCAATGATCTTTTCATGGCAAGCTTCAAGCTAAAAACAGGGACAACTAAAGGACTTCCAAAAGAACAGTCCCTCCAAATGAGCTATGGCTTCTCATGAAGCCTTTGTAATGCATTCATACCTGCTGGGGGTTAAAACAAAGCCACACTGTACACCAGACTAAAGCAGAAGTTTATTTTTTTAATTGGAAGCAAAACTAAAATCTCCAAATGTTATTGTCATCTTTGCGTGACAAGCCATTCCATCAGGAGGTCACATCTTGCATGCCAGAGGTCACTGAAAGTTGTATGACGTTTTGCAGCCCTAAGGATACATGAGAAGCATAGAACTACAGGTAACCCTTTAAGTCCCAGCATTACCTGTCACTCCCCCAGTGCTCTCCAGTCTCTGCAGCCACAAGTGCCTGCAGCCTATTCATGCGTAATCAGCACTCTTTGCACAGGACCATTGTGTCCCTCCACTGCAAGGATCACATCGCTGTTAACCCTTCACTGGCCAAATCTGAATTTCCACAGGGGCCAAAAGCACCAGCAGGGGCCCTTGTCAGAGCCATAAAATGCCTAAATCAGCCTTTTTTGGCCGTCAAAGCAGTGCCTTACGCGTGCGCACTCCTGTCCTCCAGTGGCAGAAGAAGGTGCGAAAAGTTGGCCAAAGTCAAGCAAGTTTTTCCCCCGACACCAGGCAGGTCTGAAGCCTTCGGCAATGCAAATGAAAGCTGCTGGAGCACCGTATGCTCCCTGAATAAAGCTGTATGGGCTTGAAAAGATAAAAAATGAAGTCATTATAGCCCAGAAAGGGGACTTTTGTGTGGTTAGAAGAGGGAGAGCACTTGCGCATGAACGCATTGCGCCATTGAGTTGGCTCTTTCTATTTGGGGGGGAAGCCCCCACCAGCCACCACATAGTGTGTTTCATTACAGCATCAGCTTTTCATCGGCTGCCTTTGTTCTGGCTGAAAGTAATGCCGTGAATTAGAGAAATGACAATATTTTCTATCTGCTTGAAAGTCCAAGAGAAGGACCCTTGAGCTTGGCAAAAATCAAGAGAACCATTCAGCATGTCAACCCTGCACCTGTGGTCTTGACATTCAAAAGTCTACCCACCTCTTTTTTTTTTTTTTTTTTTAAGTCCCCTATTAAACTTAATTATTCAAAAACAACACAATGCTTGAAATGGAGCAGGTTGGAGTCTTTTTTTTTTTTTGGGTTGTAAATGTTCCCTTGGCTGTCATTAAGCCTTGCCCTCCCTTTTCTTCTTTAAGCTTGGAACAGCCTTGGACTTTTCACAAATCTCAATCGTAACATCTGCTTAATCGTACGGATCAAAATATGGAGACAGAAAACATATGTAATGGTTGATTTGTTAAATCCTGGTAATGAGTTATTAACAAGGCCAGACAATGGAGAGAGCCTTATGTTTGCTGTTGAGTCCCTCCAAGTAACGTCTGACTTAGCTGCTCTTGATAAATGGAAGTACATTCTGAACGGCAGGTGATAGCAGAGGAAAATCAATGTGTGTCTATTTCCAAAACACCCCAGACTTAAAAAAAAAAAAAATTAAAAGGCACATAAAATTTAATTGGCTGAAGTTTAATTGCTGCAAGCCAGACAAAAAAAAAAACAACAAAACCCATTGGCTTTTTTTTGTTGTTTACTTGCTACCCAGGCTCCCAGTCTAAAGTGTATCATT